>SNQJ01S0019062.1:159312-183055 GCA_010110895.2 Picea sitchensis | reverse complement strand
TCAAACTCTAGGAAAAAGGGGAGTAAAATCTAAAGATTGGAAAAATTGCACATGTGTGCATGAAATTAATAATATGGATTTTTAAAATAGAAAAAAATAAAATATGAGAGAATAGGTGTACACATAGAATGGTATCTAGAGTCTAACTATAAGAAGACTCCTAATACAACTCTAACTAAGATCTAGTTAGGAGACACTCATTAAATGAGAATTTGGGGAACAAATGGACAACTATTGGGAAAATAGGAACACATTGGGGAATGTGAGGAAATATGACTTTTTAAATAAAATAAAATTTTTAATTGCTTGTGCAACTTGGGGAGAGTGTGGCAAGTGTGTGGGTGGATAATCCAAATTAAATTAATTAAAAGATAATTAATTGTCCATGAGGACATGTGTTAGTAAAGAAATTTCTATAAAAGAAATGGTGTAGAAGGGAAAAATAGTTTTTTTTTTTACTTGGGAAAATTATGCTACCAAAATTATTGTGGACTGTGTTTTGCTTGTGAGAGTTGGGATACCAATCTTGAAGAAAGAGTGGAAGCTCTTCCTTGCAAGGAAATTTGGGTCTACTATTTGGTTTCTTGTGTGTGTCCCCTTTGCGGCTTGAGGGTATAAGGGGGAAGAAGAGTACCCCTAGCATTGGCTGGGAGGTATCGGTGAAGTCCTTCGATTAGCAGGAAAAGGGAAAAACCTTGTGGAAGGTCTGGAGCAAATATTTCTGTAAGGTGTGAACATTGATTACAATATTTAATTTAATATGCTTACTTGAAAAACATAAATTACTGTACCTCAATTGTAGATGGATATGTATATAATTCGGATTGAATTCTAGGAGAAGGTTGCGTTTATTGTAGATTATAATGTATGAATCTTATATCTACTGTATGAACAAGACTCATCACGTAATATGTCATCGCAGATTTTGTAGATTATAACGCAGGTTAAAATGAATGATATATATTCCAATTGTGTAATTAAATGGCAATCCTTCCCGTGCTTACCACAATTTTATGTTGTGTAATTCAAAGTTTTATTGGTATGCTTCTAAAGTTATTGTTTAAACAAAATTGCAATTGCATTGAAAAATTTGTAAACTAATTTATGTTATAGTAGACTGTTTTGTATGTAATCTTAAAATAATATCTAGTTTATGTCGGTACATCATGACATAACTTGTAGAGGAAACACAAATAAAAATGTGCGTGATTACTTTCATTACTATGAATCTCTTATATATACATGGGTCTTGTACAAGTTTCATTCGATCACCATCCAATCATTCTTTAAATCTTAAAACAAATATCTGTGCAAGTAAAGCTTACTAAACATGAAATCCGATAGAAAATAGCATTACACATTCTCTTCTGCTCAAATTCCTTTTTATTTAACGAAATAATTACTCAACGAATATTTTTACACGCCTGTCATATGGTTCAAAATACTAATAATAAACTAGGTTTTCCAAATGTATCATTTCTTAAAGAAATTATTAATGGCTAATCCTAATATTTCTTCACCTGGTTGAATAGGAAAATTTCTATTCCAATTAAAGTTTTTACCGTAAATTATTATTGTTTTTTACCTAATCAGATGGTTTCCAGTTTGGAGGTCTTTAAGACAATCTGGCTTTTCTCTAGGTAGAAGTTAAGACATTAATGAGGATTCAAATTTCAAAATACTAGTATTAGGGCCGTTGTCACTCATAGGACACCAACTTCCTATTTTCGTGATGCCAACACAATAGTACCCAACAACCTCATTGTTTAAGATTTCACTTCTTGTGTCATTCCAAACTAAATTTTTAAACTCTTCATTTGTGGATATTGATAAATTAATATGGGTGTACAAACAGAGGCATAAACATTTTTTTTTTTTTCAAATGTTTATTTTGGAATTCTGATGGTAACGCTACATTAAAGAAAAATTTGATGGGATACAATCATGTCCCTCACCTGTCTTAACTAATTTCAACATATTCATTGCGGAGTAAGCTAACTCGGGAGCAATCTTCCCTCCCGAGTTCTGCTTTTCAGGCAAAAAAATGGGCCTGAATCCAGCCAAATTTTCAGGGGTAGTCTGAGTTTCACATGGATCAATGTTCCATGCATTTCAAAACCTTAATCTAGGGGTTATGCCCCATTTTAAACCAACCCAGATGCTCATAGAATCGATCAGAGTTCTGGATTAGCCGAAAATTTAAAAACAAACTGTCGGAAAACCTGCAGGAAAAGTAGCTCGGGGGGAAGATTGCTCTCGAGTTAGCCGACTCCATTCATTCCTCTACGCATGAGTAAATTCAACCTATGATAATATCCTCTTGATTAGGTTTAATCTAGTGGTGTATCTAGAAGTCTTGGTGAAAGTCAAGGAATTAACACCAGTTGCACTTAACGTTGTATGGTTGTCAAGTGGAATTAAATCCATGTATTAACTGTCACTTTTCAACTTTGTTTACCGCTGATTTGGGAAAATGGCGATTAATCTAAGTGGAAAGGACGTGTATAATTGTTTGATATTGAACTCATCTATACATCATTACGTATTTTTACGTTTTAGATCAGGTCAATTTTTTTTAACAAGGAGGATAAAATCTCGTGGGAGGAAATCCAGATACGCATTCTGGTCTTCACCAAGAAATCATTAGACACCACTGTTGTATCTAATTAATGACATCCAAAGGACAAACAACATGTATTATTATTTCAACAAGGTTGCGTGGCAGCGTAGTCCCTGCCAAGTAGGTTACAAGGTAAATTGTGGAAAATGGGGTCGAATTGTAAATGACGAAAGTGTTCGGTGAAAAATGTATATCACGGAAATGATGTGTGCAACATGTATATCACGAAACATGGGGCATAAAATTTCGTTAGCACTAAGGCGCGACCCCACAGAGAGATAATTGGTTATGTGTGTCGGGTTGAAGTGGCTAGGAAAATGTAATAGAGGCAGATGGAAACTGCAGCGAAGATGTGTCAAGCAACATGAAGAACATGTGGTGTCCTTGCAGTAAATGACGTGTGGCATGTAGAGCACCATTTATTGTTTGACTGTATTTAACAAAATATAATTTGTGCATAGTGGAAGAAAAAATTTGGAAATTTAAATGCATTTGTCATATAGACTGGTGAAAGATAAAAATGTACGAGGACATAAATTTAAAAGGATATAAGAAAACAATTTTATTTAAAATATCTCAAAAAATAAAAGTTTGTTACATATTACTGAAAATTTTGAAATATATCAAAAAATAAAAGTCTGTTACATATTACTGGAAATTTCAATGCGTTTTTCATATAGATTGGGATTAGGGCTCCCACGGACCATAAGAGAAATATGTACAAGAAATAGGACTGTAGAAAGAAGATAGAGTGCAATACTTGCAAAAAAATGAATTGGAAGGTATAAGTGTTTGGCTACACATTTCTATTTAAAAAAGTAGGATAACTGGGTTGATAAACAAAGCAGGATGCCATCAATAGACTTACAGTGATGGTACATATGAGCCCTTTTTCTATTTTCTTGCGGCTTCCGTTTCATTGATGTCGTTAACGGTTGCTGGAATCGTGGCAACTGCCTGTTGCCTTTCGTCGACGACCTGCTTCAATTCCATTTCGAGCCATTCTTCAATGTAGCTTCTCATTGGGGCGACGTTGATCTCATTTCAGATTCTTATCTTGAAAACATCGTTTTCTAATTCCCGTTAGTCGATAGAAAGATTACACAGAGTCTGATGAATTTCCTCATTCTGTACTGAATAGTCGACTAGCCAGTCGTCGACGTGAGCTTGATCATATTCAAGGATGATGTAAACATTTTCCAAAGACAACGCCTTAAACATATCAACCTCTTTATCGAACTCTTGCCTAGTTAAGGGCAAGGAGTTTGTGATTAAGTCGGGGTCTTGGAAGTCCTTGGTCTTTTCGACTAAGTTTATTCTTGACAACCTTGTGAATAATTTATCTTTCTTTGATATGGCTTGTTAACATGACTGAACAATGAGATGCAGGTTCTTTAGTTTTTCTTTCCAGCATGCATTTAATTGATCGATCAGGTTTTTGGATGGAATATCTTGTCGTCTTTTGTTTGTTTCTGTCATATTGTTGATAATGGTGCCAAAAGGAAGGACCATGTTTAAATATAAATGTTCTTCATATTTTAACTTCGCCTACAAATGTTCAAGAAAACTATGTGCTCTGGTTCCAAGGGAAGTGATGGTTTGTGATGTTTTCCATGCCTCAATAACCAGTTCCATTCTTTTCCTGATATTATTCTCCACATATCCTCTACAGGATGCGAGGAGGCTGGAGGATCCTTTTAAGTTAGCTGCATGGGTGGTAGGCATGGCTATTGCTAAAGGATTTGCAAGCAATGACATAGGAATCAAAGCCTCTTCCAATTCCTTGACCCGGTCCTTCAGTCTGGCATTCTCGGCCTCGATGCCTCCAATGGAATCATGAAGTGCATCTCCGCTCGCCTTGTGAAGTTCACATATTTGGGACGACTACATGTTGGCAAGGTCAACCTCTGAACGAGATTTTCCTTTCTTATTTTTTACATATTTTTTCTCAATTATCAATTTTTTGGACTGGCTGTAAAAAAAAATGCTCTGGAACACGAAGGATTCATCTTCGTCAAAATTTTCAGTATCGGATATGTCCATTGGATGACTATGATGGATGGTGTCTCTGGGATGATCAAGGTAGTAGAGCATGCTATCCATATTAGTGTCAAGTTCCATATTCTCACTCTGAGTTTCCGGCTCTTCCGCTTGTCCCACATTTTTTTTCTCTTCTTGTCTACTGGAAGCTTGTGAGAACTATCAATTTTAGAGTGAGGAGGGTCGTTATCTCCTCCTCCATTTGAAGAACTCTGAGTTTCTTTGTTGCTGTGGTGGGATGTTGGAGCGATGCTCCAGGATGTCGTACTTTTTGGAGTGCTATTCGCCGATTGAACACTCTTGTCACCGGGGCCTTTTCCCTATTGCCTGTACAATTTAGTGCTGCTTTGCAGTGTGTCTAGGTCGTCGACATCAGAAGCAGGAGCGTTTCCATGAGTGTCTCTATTTTTAGACATGTGTTTTTTGAAAAAACAATTGCTGAGACCAACTCTTTGTAAATGTTATCGAAAAATATTATCAAGGTCGAACCCTCTTTTCTTTCAACATATCTCAGGTTGAATTTGCTAGAATGCACTGCGAATTCGTCAATTTTGTTGACGTTTTTCAACACAAACTCCTCGACTTTCCAAGGCAAAGGAATGAACTGTATTTTTCTCTTCTTTTGCAATAGATGCAACCAATAGTTGTATTTCCGTGCTACTTCTGCAACAAACATTCTGTTTGTAATGTGACATGGAAGGAGAGCAGGTTTTTCTGTGGAGCCAAAAATTCTTATCACAATGTAATTATCCAAATGTTCAAGTGTCCCCTTCCTGTCCAAAAAACTAGTTGCCTGTTCAGATATACGAGGAGCATCTTCTCCTAACAACAAAACTTTGAAAACAGACACGAATCCATTAAAAACCTCATAAAAACAGTGGGAAGCCTTGTGCTTCCACAAGGTCTAGTACCAGAACGTTACTGGGTTGAATTCCCAGTTGACATTCTTGGATGGAGACAATTATGGAAACTGATAGCAATGTGCTATTGCAAAAACTAAGTAGGACGACATATAAAATTTATTTTCCCTTTTGAAGCTTGACAATTGGGAACAAATTTCATGGGAAATTAACTTGCCCCAATAAAAAATGGCTTGTTCGTTGACTATGAAATACAAAATATAAAGAGCCATCCAGGAAATAATTGATGTGGACTCCTGTCCTATTATTCTTGTAAACAACTAGGCAATTTAGCGAAATGGATTTCTAAATGAACTAAACTGCAAGCTTGTGATATCTTCAGGAACTAGAATTGGGTCTTCCAATAAATGGGGCAAGAGGTCCAACCCATTATTATGATTTGCTAGGAACTGTTTGCAATCTTCTCCTCTGAACCTCGATGTTGGCTCTGGCAATATTAACATTTGGCGGAAGACCTGAGGTGACAAAGAAACAAAAGAGCGGTCCCACAGTGGAATAATTATTTTGTCTGAAATAAATTTATTGCGCACCAAGAGACCAGGTCCTTACAGTAAAAAACCTCAGGGAAACAGCCTACACGAGCAATCCCATAGGTCCAAATTACTTGGTTCTTTGCGGCAGGGGTAGAGTAATAAGAATATGCCCTAGACCACTGGAATTTATGGTCCTTGCGCCTGAAGATGTTCACTGTATCTCTACAGAACTGCTGTCGAGCTAATGCCATAGGTTTATGAGAACGTTGGTTTTCTCCAGACGATGGTTGAAATGAACACTTAGAGCCGATAATGTAACTCTCCCCTAAATCTTTGTTAAATGCTTATGAATGGGAAATATCCTCGAGCCTTTTGCTGATTAATGACAATCTGTATGGGTGGTGCATGATGAACTATTAGCAGTAAAGCGTACTTATTGAATATTTATAAATGCGAAGGTGGCGGGTACGACGAAGAGAAATTAAGGATTGGAGGTTTTGTGAATGTGCAAAGGCGACGACGTGCGAAGGACATTTCATGATTTTGAAATCAACACTCGGAAGGGATAATATAACCCCCCACAAATCTTGGTTTAATGCGTATTAATAGGATATCTCCTCGATCCTTTCTCCCATCAATGAAAATCTATACGGTTCCTGCATGATGAGCTATTATAATTAAATGTCAGTAATTGCGTATTTAGAAACAAGATATGTATATATATATAAACAATTTTTTTTATTTTATTATATACAAGTACGAAGGTCACAGATGGGAGAGAGAAAAGAACGAATGACAAGGTCTTAAAAGTGGTTGGACAGTATTCAAAATAGGGTTACAGGGATACTCAGGAGAGGCGAGTGTTCCACGGTCAAATTTTATGTATCGAAATTTTTGACTGCAAAACGTGTAAAACGAAAGAGAGTATGATGGGGCAGTTCAACGACTGGTTTATATTTGCGGAATTCTGGGAAAGTGGCTAAGTATGGAATAGGGAAACGGTCGGGCGGACTCGTTCTCGAAAGAGAGGATTGAAGTTTTCATGAACGGACCAACTCGACGACGCGCAAATGACATTCCATGATGTTTGAAATTAACGCTTGCTAATTGCATGCCTAGAAATAAGATCTTATATATTATTGGTAATTGCTAATTTCAAAAGGCTGCGGCCACAGGAAACAATGACTAGGAACTGAATATTTCTTGAACTCGCCAAACCGATGATCCACAAAAGAAATTCGAAGAAATGGAAAAGTATGGAAAGCGGACAAACGATATTCAAAATGGGGTGACAATAGTTCCACAGAAGACGTGAGGACTCGACGGTTAAATTGTATTTCTTGGAAGTTCTTAGTGCAACAAGTGTACCACGGAAGAGTGCATGATAGGTAGACCGTAATATGGAAGACGATATGATCTGAGTCCAGTTGTAAATTTGTATATCACGGAAGTGACAGTACTGTTCGCAAGTCATGGAACAATAGAAGTCCAATCTAGAGCCCGCCTACTAAGAATCCATGGTTGAAGAAGTGTCTGGGTATGGAATGGGGAAGCGGTCGGTCAATGTCGCGATATAAGAGCATGAGTGCAAACGTGAACCCGCAAGTCTGCCCACGCGTACAACCTGACATTTTCGAAAAAAATAATAAGTGACAAGAAAGATAAAGTTCAGGGAAAAGAGAAACTGATATTTGGCTAAGTATAGAAGATGAAAAAGAAGGGCCAATATATTCACATCTGTAACAGACATCCCATTTTCTTGCCAAGATATATACTTGGAAAGAAGTGCGAAGGAGGTAGGCACAAAAAAACAATGACTAGGAATATGATCCACGAGTTTACTTAGTTCTTGGTTGTATGCTTTGTCTGTCAATTTGTATATTGCGGAACTCAGAGTCATTTTTTTAGCCAGCCAACCTGCAAGTCCGACTGTCAATTTGTATAGTGCATAACTCTGGGTGTTGTTTGTAGGACACATAACTATAGAGGAAATGCTTTTCCCTTTAATATAACTTCTGTGACGCAAATGTAGTATGTGGCTCGTTTTATCACTTTTCCATCCGTAAAGAATGAAAATCTTGCACCCGCCAACCCTGGAACCCGTGTGTCAATCTTTATATCACGGAGCTCCGAATTCTATTTGGAGGTCACAGAAAAATAGAAGTGCAATGTTGAGCCAACCAGCGTGCAAGTCCACCTGTCAATTTGTATATCACGAAACTCTGGGTGCTACTTGCAGGACACAAAATAATAGAGAGCCAATTTAGAGAATGGGGAAGCGCTCGGTCGAAATGTGTGAATCCGCCAACCCGCGCAGCAAGGCATTTTTCGGAAAAAATTGATTAAGTAACCAGGAAGAGAAACTACAGGGGATAAAAGAGTGGGAAAATAGAAAGGCAGAGGGCAGTTTTTGTAAGTGCGAATTGGCTCCAAAGAAGCTCCATTGTTGCAAAGCCATCATTTTCTACTAATTGTCAGCAAATGCTTTGTTGAAGATTATATTTTATTGTAATGTGTGGGTGTTGATACATTCTTCCATGACTGTAACATATTAAATTAAGTATTAAACTTCATTTTCTACTAATTGTCAGCAAATTCTTTGTTGAAGATCAAATTTTATTGGAACGTGTGGGTGTAAGTGTGTGCTTGACACATTCTTTCATGACTGTAACATATTAACTTAAGTATTAAACTTATTTCATTATGGGTTGTTAGCATTAAAAATTAATAATTGCATGTCAGAAAAAAACGATTAGGTAACCAGGAAGAGAAACTACATGGGATAAAAGAGGGGAAATAGAAAGGCGGAGGATAGTTTTCGTAAGTGCAAATTGGTTTCAAACAAGTCCCATTGTTGCAAACCCATCATTTTCTACTAATTGTCAGCAAATGCTTTGTTGAAGATTAGATTTTATTGCAGCGTGTGGATGTTGATACATTCTTCCATGATTGTAACATATTAACTTAAGTATTAAAATTCATTTTCTACTAATTGTCAGCAAATGTTTTGTTGAAGATTAGATTTTATTAGAACGTGTGGGTGTAAGTGTGTTCCTTATACATTCTTCCATGACTGTAACATATTAACTTAAGTATTAAACTTATTTCATTCTGGGTTGTTAGCATTAAAAATTAATAATTGCATGTCTAGAAACAAGAATGGCGATTTTGCTGCAACATTGTACTTTGGTATTACTATGTTCTATTTGCATTACAAATAGAATTGAACGTTGGTTTGAAACTGTGTGTAATCCATTTTTCGTTTGCATAAAAGCCTGGTGGATTGACACAGTACATTGTCATATAATTGTTAGATGTTCCATCTTAGAGAAAATTACCTAAGTAAATACAATATTGAAGAACTGCGAGACCACCGAACCATGCCAATGAGAACAGGCGTTAAATCCAGAAAAGAAGCAACAACGAAGACTCCAAGGCAATTTTTTTTAATATAAAATACATCTAAAAAAAATAAATAAATACACCGAGTATTGTACATCTATCCTTAGAAATTGGGCCCAGTTCTTCGAGCCAAAACATTGAACGTATCTGCCACAAACACAGGCATGAGATCCGTAGTATGCAGGATCCTTGCATTTTTCTCCTCGATGAATCATCCCGTGGTAAAATTGATAGTTTTTAGAAGCTTCTCGTGAGAAAGAAGATGAAAAACGTTGTAGGGAGGAATAGCCCTTAAATGAAAGTTAGGAAACAACTAGAAACCACCTCTGCATAGTCGAAAATACTTCAGGTACACAGGTTGCACGTGCAATTCCAGAGGCCCACATTAGTCCATTCTGGGTGGAAGGAGATGACTAGTAGAAATATGCCTTGCACCAGTGAGAGTTCTGGTCCTCATTCCCGAAGATGTTAATTGTATATCCAGAGAACAAGACAATAGTCTCGCAAGTGAATATTTTTTTGTCTTGAAATATATCTCTGAGAGCATCAACATATCATTTCTTTACAGTGAAAGTCTTCCGCCCAGAATAGACTAATTTGGACCTCTAGAATTTCTACTTTCGAGATGCAAAGCGGCTGTTGCGTTCAATATCGGTTTATTTTCTGAAACTCCTTTCAGTGTTTTCAGGACCGCCATCACTGAGCTGGGAAGTTCCTCCCATTATGGTTGATTTCAATTTGGGTGCAGGAGTGGGAACAATTTCTGCATTGCCATCATCCATTTTCGTATCATCGCCTTTCAGATCATCTTCTTCCGACTCTGAATCCATGACATAAACCTTTGCGCCAGGCATCAATGCAATTGGGCAGGTTCTCTGAGCAGGCAGGGTTGCCTTGGAATTCTTTGTCTTGAAATATATCTCTCGGTGTACCAAGGGACCATCTCCTTTTTTTCTCATGAGTAGAGGGAGATGAGTAGTAAGAATATGCCCTGGAATACTGGAACCTCTGGACATTATGCCCGAATGTGTTTACTGTATCTGGACATAACTGTTGCCACAAGTTAACGAGAATTTTCGTTTTCTCTAGACAATGTTTGAAATGAAAATTGGGGAGGGATAATATAACCCTCAACAAATTATGGTTTAATGCGTATCAATGGAATATCTCCTCGAGCCTTTCACTAATCAATGACAATCTCCAATGTTCATGCATAATGAGCTGTTACCATTAAAGCTCACTAATTTCATATTTAGAAAAAAGTGCAAAGGTGGCGGCGACAGAGAAGAGAGATTAAGGATTAGAGATTTATTAAAGGCACCAACCCATCGGCGCGCGAAACAGATTTCATCATGTTTGAAATGAATACTTGGAAAGGATAACACTCTTCTCTGTTAATCTTGGTTTAATTCGTAGTAATGACAAATCTTCTCTGGCCTTTCGGACATTAATGATAATCTAAATGATTTCTGTAGGATGAACTATTAGCATTAAAGACTAATAATTGCATATCCAGAACTAAGTATGAAGGTAGCGGTGATAGAGAATTGCGACCAAGAATTGTACATTTCATCCACTCGCCAACCCGTGAAACAAATTCAAAGAAATGCCCAAGTATGGAAAGCGGTCGGGCAGGTTACAAAAAAAGGGCAGAAGATATATCCAGGAGACATGAGGGGACGATGGTCATATTTCATCTCAGTGACAGATATTAGCCGTCAATTTGTGTGTCACAGAATTTCAGGTGATGTTTGTGCGTAGGGTAACAACATAAGTGCAATGTCGAGAGTGCAATTTGTATACTGATGAACTTCGGTTTCTGTACATAAAAGTATGAGACATTCGGAAAAAGGACCAAGTAAAAAGAAAGCAAAAACATACGAGATGAAGGGGAATTTGTTTGCTAATTTGTAAGTCGCGGAAGTCTAGGTGCTATTTGCAGGCGGTAGAATAATGGAAACACAATGTTGAACCCACCTATGCAGGAACCCGTGATTCAAAAAGTTTGTTCAATACGAAATGGGGAAGCAGTCAGTCAGGCTGGTGATATAAAAGTAACAATGAAAATCTGAAGATGCGAATCCGCCAAATCCCGCACCTAGACATTTTCTGAAAAACGAGTAAGTAAAGAAAGGGAAAGCAGAGGGAAAAGAGAAAGCGGATGGCAATTTTTGGAAGCAGGAATTGGTCATAACAGTAACTATGGAGTGCATTAAACATGTTACAAGTTCTTCAATCAAGGAATATATACAACGAGCGATGTTTATAGTTTCCAGGATCTGTTTGTATAAGAGAAGCATCGAAAAGTTACAAGAAAATCATTTTTTGGATGTTTAAGTAAAGTCTCTATACTGCTAGCTTCATCGCAAGTATAACAACGACGAATTTGAATTTTAATGTCCTCTCATTCATATGATTGTTCCATTAGACTTCGCATAGTATATATTCTTTTATTTCAATTTGTTTGTTAATTTGTGGATCACAAAAGCCAGGGTACTATTTGTAGGCAATGAAACAATGGAACCGCAATATTGAACTCGCCTATCCGGTAACTCGCCTATTTGGAAAAACGCAAGCCAAAATTTTTGTACAATATGAAACGGGGAAGAAGTCGGTTGGGCCGGTGATATAAAAGTAAGTGAAATCTGAAGATGTGAATCCGCCAACTTTCGCACCTAGAAATTTTCCAAAAAACGAGTAATACATACTAAATATGTACTTCTATAAAGTATGGACATGATATTTTATAGAGCATGTACGGATCCCGCATTCCATACTTAGCCACTTTTTGGATCGCGGGTTCTCGGGTTGCTGGGCTCAAAATTGGGCCTCTATTGTTTCGTGGCCTACAAATAGCACCCAGAATTCCGTGATATACAAATTGAAAAGAGAACCTGCGGGCTGGCTGGCTCAACCTTGCACTCCTATTGTTCTGTGTCCTCCAAACAACACTCAGAGTTCTGTGATATACAAATTGACAGATGGACTCCAGGGATGCCAGCCTCAAGATTGTGATTGTTTACAAATGGTAATCCCTATCAACTATCTAACATTATCTAAAAAACATTATTTTCAATACTAAATTATTAATATTAAATATTGATATTGTACAATTTAATTATAATTTTTTTTTTGTACAATATGAAATGGGGAAGCGGTCGGTCGGGATGGTGAAATAAAAGTAACTAAAATCTGAAGACATGAATCCACCAACTTCCGCACCAAGAATTTTTCCGAAAAAATTAGTAATATATACTTAATATGTACTTTTATAAAGTATGGACATGAGATTTTATAGAGCATGTACGGATCCCGCATTCCATACTTAGCCAATTTTTGGATCGCGGGTTCTCGGGCTCAAAATTGGGCCTCTATTGTTCTGTGTGCTACAAATAGTACCCAAGAGTTCCGTGATATATAAATTGACAGGCGAAGTTGTGGGTTGGCTGAATCAACATTACACTTCTATTGTTCCGTGTCCTCCAAACATCACTCGGAGTTCCACGATATACAAATTGACAGACGGACTCCAACGCTAGTGGGCTCAAGATTGTGATTGTTTACGGATGGTGATCCCTATCAACTATCTAACACTACCTAAAAACATTATTTTCAATACTAAAGTATTAATATTAAATATTGATATCGTACAATTTAATTACATAAAATTATTAAAGGATGTTAAATGTCTTATTTAAAAGAAAAACCCGTGTATTCGAAAACTTGTGTTCCAAAATTTTTGTATAATATGAAACGAGGAAGAGGTAGGTCAGGCTGGTGATATAAAAGTGGGTGGAAATGTTAACACATGTATCCGCCAAGTTCCGCACCTAGAAATTTTTCGAGAAACGAGTAATACATACTAAATATGTACTTTTATAAAGTATGGGCATGAGATTTTATAGAGCATGTACGGATCCCTCATTCCATACTTAGCCACTTTTTGGATCGTGGGTTCTCGGGCTGGCAGGCTAAAAACTGGGCCTCTGTTGTTTCGTGCCCTACAAATAGCACCCAGAGTTCCGCGATATACAAATTGACAAGCAGACTTGCCGACTATTTGAATTTTAAGGGCCTCGTGTTGATATGATAACACAATTGGACTTCGACCAGTTTATATTTGTTTATTACAATATGAAACAAGGAAACGGTCTGTCGGGCTGGTGATACAAAAGTAAGTGAAATTTTAAGACATGAATCCACCAACTTTTGCAGCTAGAAATTTTCTGAAAAACGAGCAATACATACTAAGTATGTACTCTTATAAGTATGTACATGAGATTTTTATAGAGCCTATACGGATCCCGCATTCCATACTTGGCCACTTTTTGGATCGTGAGTTCTCGGTCTGGCGGGCTCAAAATTGGGCCTTTATTTCTCTGTATCCTACAAAGAGCACCCAGAGTTCCATGATATACAAATTGACAAGCGGGTTGACTGGCTCAACATTGCACTTCTATTGTTCCGTGTTTTCCAAACAACACTCAGAGGAAACAAGTAATACATACTAAATATGTACTTTTATAAACTATGGACATGAGATTTTATAGAGCATGTACGAATCACTCATTCCATACTTCGCCACTTTTTGGATCGTGGGCTCTCGGGCTGGCGGGCTCAAAATTGGGCCTCTATTGTTCCGTGCCCTACAAACAACACCCAAAGTTCTGCGATATACAAATTTACAAGTGGATTTGTGGGCTGGCTGGCTCAACATTGCATTTCTATTGTTTCGTGTCCTCCGAGCAGCTGTCGGACTTTCGCAATATAAAAATTGACAGATGGACTCCAGGACTGGTGGGCTTAAGATTTCCATTGTTTACGGATGGTCATCCCTATCAACTATCTAACATTATAAAAAAACATGATTTTCAAATACTAAATTATTAATATTAAATATTGATATTGTACAATTCAATTACATAAATTTAATTACATAAATTATCAATATTGAACTCGCCTATCCGGTAATTCGCCTATTCGGAAAACCGCGAGCCAAAATTTTTGTACAATATGAAATGGGGAAGTGATCGGTTGGGATGGTGATATAAAAGAAAGTGAAATCTGAAGGTGTGAATCCGCCAACTTCCGTACCTAGATTTTTTCTGAGAAATGAGTAATACATACTAAATATGTACTTCTATAAAGTATGGACATGATATTTTATAGAGCATGTACGAATCCCGCATTCCATACTTAGCCACTTTTTGGATCGAGGGTTCTCGGGCTGGTGGGCTCAAAATTGGGCCTCTATTGTTCCGTGCCCTACAAATAGCACCCATAATTCCGTGATATACAAATTGACAAGTGGATCTACGGGCTGGCTGGCTCAACATTGCACTTCTATTGTTCCATGTCCTCCAAACAACACTCAGAGTTTCACGATATACTAATTGAAAGGTCAATTATTAATATTAAATATTGATATTGTACAATTTAATTACATAAAATTATCAAAGGATGTTAAATCACTTATTTTAAAAAAATGAAGGAAAATAAACAAAGTTTTTTAAAGTTCTATCATTGCAAGCATAACAACGACCAATTTGAATTTTAAGGGCCTCTTGTTGATATGATAGCACAATTGGACTTCGCATAGTATATATTCGTTGATTTCAAATTATTCCAGGAGATTAATTTTACCAAGTTCATCGATCAAGGAAAAATGCTAAAACAAGCCACACACTATATTTGCGTCACAACGCCACACAAATGATCTGGCGGATTTGTGGGCTAGCTAGCTAAAAAAATGAAATTCTATTGTTCCATGTCCTCCAAACAACACTCGGAGTTCTGCGATATACAAATTGACAGACGAAGCATACAACCAAGAACCAACTAAACTCCAAACATGCCGCAAGCAAGTTCCCACAAGGTTCCATAGAGCAGGAGGCATCGACTTTTGCATCAAACAATTTGATATACAAAGAAAAAACGTCGTGACATTCGTTTAATGTTACATCTGGTATATGTTCCTAGTAGAAAATAACCGGGGCCATGGGATATATGGGGTTTTTTTCCATGCTACCCATTCTTCGACCGAACAATGTTATGCACATGCAGTCTCAAGTACTCGAGTCCGATGAACATTCATCTGGATGTTGAAGAAATATTACAGAGACACATGAGATATTTTCGTTTCCTGCCAAAGTTTGATATGTATATTTTTTTTCCTTCTTCAGCCGATATGAAAAATTGCATTGTCCTCATTTAAGGTAAATTTTCTATGTATCCGTAAGTCGCGCAACATGTAGACACTGCTTGCCTTTTTCTGTAGATATGTTTCATACAAAAATTCTGCCAACCTAGGAAGCACATTTTGTAACAAAGGCTGCCTAACTGTACGATGCATGTTGTGTTTCCCATGGTTCAGATGACAACATTGAGGCAATGCCCATATATATATGGAAAATTTTCACCTCATCGTAGACAATCAATCATATCATCAATTATCAAAGTGGAGGCAGAAGCAAAAGAGTTTCATTTCACACATATAGGTTCAAAGGGGGTCGAGTACGCATTCACTGCAACCAAAACACCTTCAACTTGGGAACGCGAGCATAGGAATTAATACATTGAACAACATAATACACAACTTCACCCCCCCACCCCCCCTTAATAAAATAAAATAAAATAAAACAAGTCGCAAAAATTTGGCGAAGGCTATTTGTATAAGCAAAGTGAGGATGATTTTGTGGATGTATACACACAATAGTTGTAGAGCTAGCTAGTTTCTTTAGATCCTGTACTATATCTGCTCACAACTATGTTACAAACGTTGCCTGGGTTGTGCGAAAGATCCTTTCTCTAACATCCCTTTTCTTTGTTATATTTTTGAAGGGCATAAGTGGAAACTGCCCTTTATGCAATTGTTGTTCCATTGAAGAAAACAAATTTGAATAGGTATCGAACAATTGCAGCTGCAACATGGAACAGTGCAATATTTGTGTAACTTACTCGAGATACATGCACATGAAAAAGTAAAGGACAAAACTGTATATGGAAAGCGGTACCATTACATTGTCGTTGTCCGACTCTCCATCCTTTATATGGAGAATGTGTTGCAAGCCAAGTTTTCTTGCCAGTGTGACAGCTACGCCAATGGTTTCGATTGGGTAAATATCATTGCTCTGTGCAAGCTGGCTGATAGTCGCGTCTGGGACGAAACGATATTCTGAACAAACAACGTGAATTTTTTCCACAATACTTGTTTCATTGAGAGAAATAATCTGATCACAATCACCACGGTCATATAATATATTGGGAAATATATTAAAATTTGTAATGGATATCCCATTACCCGATAATATCTTTTTTGCATGTTTCTGTACAAGTTGTGTAGGAATAGTCAGTGTCACTGTCATCATAGCCTCCTTGTCTGTCATGTCAGTATGAATAATGGATCTAGTTTTGTTTTCCTTGTCCAAGTAGGTGCTATAGACGACCATTATGTCCCCAATGGACACTTGTCCAGTTTGGTGGATGTTCAATCCCTCTATTGATAGTACTTTGGGTGTTACAACTCTAGACCTGGTGACAATTTTTAAACAGGAAAACTAAAGTGAATGGTAGTGTGCATTTTTTTTTTGTATTCTTCTTTCATTGGCATAAATCTACAAGTACACACATATCCTCGATGAACTATGGAGCCAGATTTCTGCAACCACACATCTTAGTCTACGGAACCTGCTGACGCAACACCCCTACCTCAGCAGCTTCTGCATGACTTCCCGATCTTTGGATCTTTCTACGTCCTTGAGCCATAATGGCTCTTTATTTCCCACTGGAACCTTCACACATATAACCGCATGTCCTTCTTATAATTTACGCATGTGATAACAAGCACTAGGCGTGAACCTCCACTCCACGTGACCAATCGATGTGACCATGGCCTTCATCCGAAAAGGTATTTTGGGTTTCATGACTTCACGATTCTTATTGTGAGTCCCTCTAACTCCTTCAATCCCTGAAAACTCGAAAAGGGATAATGGGTCTTTAGCTCCTCCCCTTTTCCTCAACCATATGACCTCAGTCAAGTCCCGGGGTCCACCTCCGAGCGCATTGAGATTTCACGACTCGTGATTTCATGATGTGACTCTTCTCCCATCTCCTGAAGTCCGAACTCACGGCTTCTTCTCCTCAAATCGATGGCCCTGAACTTACCACGATCTGAAGGTCCATATTTTATCAGAATTTCACGTATTGAGATTTCACAACTCAAGATCTCCAAGTCACGACCTTCTCCACACTCCGACTCCTGAAATGCCGAAATTCCAAACCACAAGATCAACGGCTCCCACTGATCCAGATGTAACAATGACTATTCCTCTTGAGCTTGCAAGTGTTGAAAGACACTCAACCTTCTCCACTGATCCACTGGACCCAATGGTGCATGAAAAATCGATAGTTCTCCCTCCGAGAATTTAACCGTCCGTTCAAGTTCTCAATACCTCCTGGCTAAATAACTTTGCGTCTTCTTCCGAGCTTAATTTTTGTGAGGTAGCTCCAGCCTCATCTTTCCTCCGAACAATTCTAAGTCTCTCTCCATCCTAAGCTTGGTTCTTACTGCAGCTCGAGGATTCCAAGGGACTATGCCCACACTCCTTACGGCCTCCATGATAATCACTGATTATCTGTGCTCTCGAACTCTGCGCACTCCTCGCGATAGTAGCTGCTCAACGACTCACTAGGTTGGAAAAGTCTAAGACTTCAATTTTCTGCACACACCTTGCATGACTCTGAGCTATACTTTCACTTCTGCTGGTATGAGAACAACGGTATCTCCCCAGAGATTTTCTGAGGTAAAACTCATAAACTTGTCGACGCACTCCTTGCAGACTTTCACTGCAGTCCTTGCAGGAATTTTCCAAAAGAGAAACAATTGAAACTCATACTCTCACTCTCATAGACTTCATACATTCAACATGAAATCATACATACCAAGCATTGAAAAAAATGAATAACAGAGAATATAAGAAAACTGTAAACATACCATTCAATAGATGCAAACAAAATTCATAAACACCATGAAGTTGGATCAAATCTTTCTTATATTAATCCAAGTGCATCTATACATGGGTCCTATAGCATCATCTAGCTGCTTATACGAATTTTACAATCTATGTTCTTCTCTTCTCTCTCTTGCTATATAGCTCTTCAACTTAGTTACCAAGAGAATAATGATACATTATAATACATATGAGGGAGATTTCTAGAGTTTTCCCTCCTACAGCTCTAAGCTGTCTAATCGAATTAAAGTCTACATCTACTTTACATTTTTTACATTAAATGCCTCCAACAAAAAGATGAGAGAAACTGCTCAAGATCTGCATTACAATGTCTAAACTATAAAATAAAAAATATATTTTTCAGATATTACATTAATACTTCATCCTTTCAAATTCAAAACATCCTCAAAACGCATGCTGGTGCATATCCAATTGTCCTTCACTTTGCTGACTTGTGATGCTCCTGCATCATACTCCTCTGGTTGAAAAATTCATGGGCTCCTGCACCATCTGTCCATGTTTTTGGATCTCCGCTTCGCTTTCCCAATTGGCATCTTCAATCGGGTGTCCTTTCCATTTTACCAAGTATTCAAAATACATCTTTCTCTGAGTCTTCTTGCTAACTCTCTGATCAATGCTATTTTCCATCTGCGACTTTTCAGCTACATGCATCTGTTTGACCCATTGAACTTCCTTCTGAGTCTCTTCCCCATCTGCTTCATTTTTTCTGTAAGGATACAAATCTTCTACGTTGAATATGGGTGAAATGCCCACACCATTTGACAATTCTATCTCATAAGCATTTGCCTCAATTTTTCTCAGAATCTTACACGACCCTATCTTTTTCATTTTTAGCTTATTATACGTTCCCCTTGGTAATATTTCCTTTCTTAGGTGTGCTACGACCAAATATCCCACTTCGAATTAAATCTCTCTTCGATGTTGATCTGCTCTGTGCTTATATTCCTGGTTAGAACTCTGCAACCGCTCTTTAATCTTACTGTGGAGCTCTTGCATCTCTGTTGCAAAATCTTTTGCTCCAACGCTTTTGAACTCATCCTGCTCTAAGTCTCTCAACTCATATACTCCCCTTGGCTGCATTCCATACATGATCTAAAATGGGCTTTGTCATGTGCTCTGGTTAGGTGAGTCATTATATGCAAATTCCGCTTGCGGAAAAATCTAATCCCACTAACTGTGATGTTCAACTATTAAGCTCCTTAATAAATATCCCAAACTTTAGTTTACTACCTCAGTTTGTCCATCCTTCTGATGGTGATATGCTGAGCTAAAAGATAAATGCGTCCCCAACTTCTTCCATAGTGTTCTCTAGAAATGATTAACAAATTTGGTATCTCTGTCTGAACAATACTCTTGTGTAAACCATGAAGTCTAACAACTTCTTTGAAAAACAGTTTTGCAATGTGTGTTGCATCACTGGTTTTTATGACATGGAATAAAATGTGCCATTTTTGAGAATCTGTCGACTACCACAAATATTGAATCACAAACTCTCTGTGTCCTTGGAAGTCCTAACAAAAAATCCATGCTTATCACGTCCCACAACCTCTCTGGTACTGGAAATGGTTGATACAATCCTGTATTATGTCTTTTCCCCTTTGCATGTTGACAAATACTACATTTGTTGACAAATTTCCGCACATTTGTCCTCATTCTTGGCCAATAATACAAGCTGCTCAATTGCGCAAATGTTTTATCATGGCTGAAATGTTCAGCCAATCCCCCACTATGTTTTTCCTTTAAAAGGTTTTCTCTCATAGAACTCTTCGGGATACAAAATTGATTACCTTTGAATAATAATCCATCCTGAATTAAGTATTCAATCCATTGGCTCCTATCTCTTAGAAAAGGATTCTTACATCCTTCATAAACATCCTTAAAATACGAATCATTTCTGTACATATCCTTAAGGCTATCAAAACCTAAGGTCTTCACACGAAACTCCTATAGAATCAAACATTTCCTGCTCAATGCATCAACAACCTTGTTAGCAGTTCTAGAAATGTGCTTTACAACAAAAGTAAAGTTCTGCATAAATTCAACCCATTTTGCATGTTTCTGGTTCAATTTCTCTTGTCTGGTTATGAATTGTAAAACATGGTTGTCACTATACAAAACAAACTCTTTCGGAACCAAGTAGTGCCTCCATTTCTTCAATGCATGTATGATTGTATAAAACTCTTTATCATACGTGGAATAATTTCTCTTGGCATCATTCAGATTCTCACTGAAGTATGCAACTGGTCTATTGTCTCGACTTAAGACTGCTCCAATCACAAATCCACTTGGATCACATCTCACTTGAAATGTTTTACTGAAGTCTGGCAAAACCAGAATTGGTTGTCCAGTTATCTTCTCCTTTAATAGCTTGAAACTTTTCTCTGCTTCCTCTGTCCAATGAAAATATTTATGTCTTTTCTTGACTGTGTCCATCATTGTTGTACTAATCCCACTAAATTTTTTGATGAAGTTCCTGTAAAAATCGGCTAATCCATGGAAGCTTCTGACTTCAAAGATATTCCTAGGTGATGTCCATTCTTTGATTACTTTTACTTTTTCAGGATCCATCTTCAACTCATTTGAAGAGATCACAAAACCCAAATAAATGAGTTTTGTCTTCATGAAAGACGTCTTCTTCAGATTTATCAACAACTTCTCTTGCTGCAACCTCCTCATCACTAGAGTTAGGTGTCTCAAATGTTCTTCCTTAGTCTTACTGAAGATCAGTATATCATCAAGATACACAATTACAATTTTTCCAATGAAATCTTTCAAGACTTCGTTCATCAATATCATAAAAGTACTCGGTGCATTCGTCAAACCAAACAACATAACAAGCCATTCATATAGTCCTTCATTTGTCTTGAATGATGTCTTCCATTCATCACCTTACCTCATTCTAATCTGAAGATATCCGCTTTTCAAATCAATTTTTGAAAAAAACTCTGCTCCACTCAAGGAATCCATCAAGTCATCCTCCTCGGTAAAGGAAATCTATACCTGATGGTGATTTTTTTTATAGCCCTCGAGTCTGTACACATTATCCATCCACAATCATTTTTTGGACTTAACACTATTGGTACAACGCATGGACTCAATATTTCCTATATCAACCATTTGTCCATCAAATCCTGGACTTTCTTCTTAACTTCTTCATTCTCTTGCGATGTCAATCTGTACGCTTCTTTGTTTGGTAAACTCACTCCTGGTATAAGGTCAATGTGATGGTTTATACTTTTGATGGGCGAAAATGAACAAGGTAAATCGTCCACCACTATATCAACGAAATTCTCTAGCAGTTCCTGAATTTCCTCAGGTAGATCATTCATTGAAGTACTGGTCAAGATGAATCTAGGTTTTCTCACCACAACAAACTGCATGTCTTTTTCTTTCTTGACTTCATCTAGAAGTTCCTTACCACTCATGAGAATTATAGTATTGTTTGTTTCTTCTTTCACCTTCTTGTCTTCAATTGGTAGCAACATATGCGTCCTGCCATTCTTCTCCAAGGTGTAGGTGTTCTTTCTCCCATCATGAATAACATTTTTGTCATATTGCCACGGTATCCCCAACAAAATATGAAAAAAATCCATGGGAATAACATCACATAAAATCTCATCTCTGTAACCCCCTATCTTAAATTCAACTAAACACTGTTTAGTGACTATTACCTGATGTCCTTTTTGCAACCACGAAACTTTGTATGGGCTTGGATGTGCAACTGTCTCCAATTCCAACTTCTCCACCATTTCTGTGGATACTAGATTATCTGTACTTCCCTTGTCCACTATCACCTTGCATACCCTATCCTTGGTCTTCCAAGCAGTTCTGAACAAACTGTTCCTTTGGACTGAATTCTCTATCTCTTTCTCTGGCTTCAAGATAATTTTCCTCATCATTAAGGATTTTCCACCTTCTGCATCTTCTGCCTCAACATTTCTCCTCTGCACTTCTGAAATGTGAGATTCACCTCCTCCATCCATTTTTCTATTGGTACATTCAAAAGATTTGTGTCTTATCTTTCCACAGACAAAACATTTTATTTCACCACCTTTGCCTCTTCCTCTTCCTCTGGCTCGAGGAAAAGTGTTCTTATCGGCATATTGTCCTCCTTGTGAGCTTCCTCCCATTTCTGGGGGGTTATGAGGTTTCTTTTCTTCATCCTTTGGCTTCTGTACTCTGTCTTGGGAAATTGCTTTGCCTCTACTCTGATTTCTACCTCTTCCCCTTTGACCTTGCTTTCGGGCCAATTTTACTTCTGCCTTTGAAGAAATTTGATAAGCATCTTCCACATTTCTGATTATCACCATGCTCATCTCATATTGAATTTAATATCTCAATCCATTCATGTATCTCACGACTTTTTCATCATCACTCTCATGACGACTTGCCCTGATGTTGAGTCTGTAAAATTCCTCAGTGTATTCCTTCACTGTAATTCCCTTCTGTCTCAAATTCTGCATTCTTCAAAACATATTAATTTGGTAATCTCTGGGTATAAAATTGGCTTTCATCTTTGCGACCATCCTATCCCATCTTTTGATTCATTGTTTTCCTTTGCAACGTCTATCAGCCTATAGTTCATCCCACCACAGTGCTGTATGCCCTTTCAGTCTAGTGACAACATGTTTTACTTTCTTATCTTCTTCGTTATCCTCATCGTCGAAGTATTTATCCAGAGCTCTAAACCAATCTGGAAGCTCCTCAACGTCTAAGTTGCCTTCATACATCGGGATGCCCATTTTTTTCATGGCCCCTATTCTTGCAACAACTTTGAATAGACGTTCCTCTACATAATCTTTGGATACAACTTCTTCTTAGGCTCCAACTTCATTTTCTCTTTCAGCCTCACTGACATCTCTAGTATCAGTTGTTCGCCTCTGTGCTGTCTACATAGCATCCAATTGAGCATGAAGTTCCCTCATTTCCCTTTCCACGACTAGATTGGGCATGGGTCTATATTGATGTCTTCTTGGCGGCATTGTTTAAATCTGTTCCACCTTGGATTTAAATCACAACTTGCCTTCTATCTCCCTTGCTTTCAGAAAACAATGATTGTAAGCTAGGATTTGATACCACCTGACGTAACACCCCTGTTGTGGGGTATTCTACCCTACAGACTAACAAGCTAGGGTTTTGAGCTTATACGCAGATCATGACCCTTAAGACTTAACTTTTAACCTTCTACCCAAAATCTCAACCCCTTTTCTCATGCAAACATGGGAAGAATCGACTCACCTTTTTACCGATGATTGAAGT
>SNQJ01S0019062.1:109373-134381 GCA_010110895.2 Picea sitchensis | reverse complement strand
AGGTCACATCCAAGCATCAACATTAAAAGGACAGAAATCATTATATCTAAATTATTGATCCCAATGTCAATGAAAACAAACAACACCATATCCACAATTAACATCATGTTTAAGATTTAAAAAAAGACTTAACAAATAAACTGTCAATATGTAACCATGGCTTAATTTCTGTACAATAAGTTTCGTTAGAAAAATAACCTCACATTACAATAACATTATATCCCAACTGGCAATATGGCATTTGCCTATTTAAATTTTCCCTTTTAAGAAGATTCGTTGAAATATCGATTTATAAACAGTCATTAAAATATCAATTAATAACATGTCTATATATATATAAACGAGCTTCACATAGACTCATTGGCAAAAGATTAGTCGAGGGTTTCCGGGAGAAGCTAACTCAACAGATTTCCCTTCAATCAGGATTGTACATGATGTCGATAATAAAAATAAAAACACGGCGGACAGGGCTCACTTAAAACATCACTGAAACTGAGGATTGGCGTTGGCATGCTAACGGTGAACCTGCAGGGTGCGCTGGAATAAAATTCTGAAGGTATGCGCTGGCGTCTAATAGTGCTCTCAGCAGTAATAACGGCAATAGTATCGGAACAACAGCATAACAAAAGGGCGCCAGAGAACTGTTTCATAATAATGAATCAACAGTATGTAAATGGCATCAACCAAAAAATGGACAGCAATAAGGAAACAACAACTGAACGGTACTGGCCGATTTAAGGGAAATTAGAGCGTTACTCCTCCCAGCCATAATCAAGGGAAAATCACGCAGACATGACAACTCGACCCCATACAAAACAAAACGCAACCATAGGAAGGACGCAACTCAACGCAGCAAGACTTTAAAGGGTTAAGCGACTGGTTAATGATTCAGTCTGACGTTAAACACAAGGTAGCAACTGATAAGGGCGACTGAAGAGAAAACGCAGACCAGAAGCTTTACAAACGTGGAGGTTGAAAGTTGCACAGCAAAGTTAAAAGGTTTGTATTGTAACCAAATGACAGGACTGAAAATCGCCTTCCCCAGCAATCAAGAAGAACTGGAAATTACATTTCGACAAAGGAGGATGAAGCATGGAGCTTGTATCAGCAATGCTAAGTTTAATCCTTTTCAACTTAAAACAATAACATAAAGAAAATCTTCTCTCTAACTTAGTAGAGAAAAATACCTAGTTGTAATATCTGGATCTTAGCTCAATAGCCTTCGTAAAATGCAAAATTGAACGAAGCATTAAGGGAAAAACATAAAACCGAACCTTACAGTAAAACCCAAAAAAAAGCTTGGAAAAATAATCCATTTAGAAGGAAGCCTATCGAGGAGCAGCAAATGCACATTCAGTCAACTGGTTTAGCTTTCTCAACTCGAAACATCAAGAGCAGAAGATTCGATTTTTAATAAGTTAATTCTCTTCGAATTTTATACAAATTCTATGCAGGTTCAAAAATATTTAATGAGCTAATTCTATTCAAAATTTGACCCGGTTGGAAGATATTATAGATGTTCATAGTACAACATATGCTNAAACAACAACTTGGAGGAGGTGAATTCATACAAATATCTTGTAATTGATATTCACCACAAGCTCAATTGGAATTATAGCATTGAGAAAAGGATTATTAGGGGATGGAAAGCTTATTATGGCCCTGAAAACAATTGTAAATCAGTTGATCTTTGGATTTGGGATAAGATAAAACTCCTCTTTGAAACTCTTGTTATGCCTGCTATTCTTTATGGATCTGAAGTTTGGGGTTGTAGTATCTCTCATGAATATTGGAGAAAGATAGAGAAAATAAAAAAGAATTTTATAACCTATAATCTCAAAATTAAAGGAAATACGCCCTATCCCATCCTCCTTGTAGAAACAAGCCTCTTCCCCATTGAGAGCATGGCTATGACTAGATACCTAATGTATAAGAACAAGTTAAACAACATGGAAGACAAGAGGCTACCCAAAATTTCTTCAAAATCAAGTCATAACCACGATCGACTCAAGCGAGGATGGCATAAAGACGCTCAGTCTTTGATAAACTATTGGGGAATCATGGAAGAAACCATTTTGAAAAATAAAGATATTATTAAAAAAAATGTCAAATCAAAATTTAAGGAAAAAATGTGGTGTGATAAAGAGTTAGATGAAAAGATAAAATTAAGTTATTATAAAGATTTAATCAACCCTAATCTAGAAGATCAAAATTATCTATCTGTTTTTCCAAGTGTAAAGGAAAAAAAAGCATTGCTAAGATAGGAACAAATTCTCACGAGATCCATAGTGAAACTAGGTGTTGGTCAGCTCCTAAAAAGCCATGGGATGAAAGAGTGTGTCACCTTTGTGACACTAAGAAGGTTTCAGATGAAAAACACTTTCTCTTAGATTGTCCACCTCTATACCCATATTAGATCTCATTTTCAAAATATTGATCACACTACCAACCTTCCTAACCTCTTAACTCAACAAAAGTATGGTGATCTTGGAAAGATTCTCTTAATGCTTTTCGAGCACAGAAACACAATTCTAAAGAATCATGAGTTATCTCTTACCCTCTTAAGGTCTGATAGTCCAATTAGGTCTTAGTGGACGTTAATAATAATAATCATCATCATCATCATCATCATCATCATCATCATCATCATCATCATCATCATCATCATCATCATCATCATCATCATCATCATCATCATCATCATATATGGCATTTAATAAATTACATAAAAATAATATTTTATATTTTTTCTAAGTTATATATATATAATGATGATGATGGTGGTGGTGGTTATTAACATTCATTAAGATCAATTTTGATATTATATATGACATTTAATAAGTTACACATAAATAATATCTTATATTTTTTCTAAATTATAATATTGATATATATAATGATGGTGGTGGTGGATATTAACATTCATTAAGATCAATTTTGTTTTATTGGACTTTAAAAAATTGATTGACTTTAAAATTTTATTTTTTCATTATTAATTAAATAAATAAAATGTATAGCATAAATACATTCATAGGAGCATGCGATGTCATATTGATGATTGTAATTTAGTTTTTCATAATTTGGATAATATTTTATCAATGTTTATATAAATTTATAATAATATAACTAATAATAAAATGAAATTAAGTATTTTAAACCATGTGTGTAGGTTTTCACATTTATTCACAATGATGTTTGAATTTTTGGAGATAAACTATGTGTAAGATTTTGAAATACCCAAGGTTTTAAGTGGACACTCCACTTGCAACGTCCCCATCGTTACGACAACAAACGACGTACAACAAGTCAATTGGTTTTTCTTTTAGTGTCGCGTTAGGTAATTAAAACATCGTAACAAGAGAAACATCATTGACCACATCAATCCATCAATCCTAAACATCCATTAACATGGCACATGAAGATTCATTCGCATAACTCATCAAATATCATATCATTTCAATTTGCACAAGCAGTATGAAGTCTACATTAGTCATTAGTCTACATTAGTCATTAGTTAATACAAGCTAACAACTGTATTTAATTGTTGCATAAGGAAATTTGATCATATACTTAAATGATACATTGCCTAGAGTTAAATCATTACATAACCCTCCATACAGTGCATTATTGATGCGCAATTAATCTACCTTCATTTAAGGGTGCAAGAGAATTTAATGACTAAACCATCATACAGAGACATAAGGTAAGGTGCAATGTAATCAACTTTGTTTTATCGTGAAAGAGTAAAAAAATAAACAATCAACTTCAACTTTATTCAAGGGCGTAAGGGTAAGCTAACTACTAGGACTCTTCAAGTATCAACTTATTTAGTGGAGAAAGATTAATTAGTTCACGATCGATCATAAATCCGCATTCCAATCATATAATGAACCAGATCACCTGCACGCAAGTGTCCTCAAAGAATAAGTCACATCCGATGTGCGCAAGAGAGGGATGATACATACACCCCCTCTTGTTTTAAACTTCGTCCCGAAGTTTCACAACATATGGGTGAAGATATGAAGTATCTGACAATATCTAATGTCTAGCTATGGAACAAAAATGGAAATTGTTGGTGCATATCATATGCATCTTCCCAGTAGCCGAGTGTGGACTATAATTGTCCCACTAGACCTTGACCAGACCGAGTGTTCAACGTCGTAGCTGTCGAATGCGATGCTCCATAATGCAGATTGACTCCGTTGAGAGTGCACACTCGCCCAAAAATCCAAATAACTCATGTCAATCACATGTGTAGTATCACTAACATAATGTCTCAAAATAGATACGTGAAACACATCGTGCAATGCCTCAAAGAGTGAGGCATGACCAGTCGATAGGAAAACTTCATAATTATGGACAACACAATGTGCATCAACATAACTCTTATGTCGATCTTGTGCTTATTTAATCTCTTGTCCTATCATTTTCATTTGTTGTTCCAATTCTTGGATCGCTTCTGGTCCTACCAGGACCCCATCCTCGAGTCTATCCGAGCTCAAAGGCATCTGACATGGTCACCCGTAGAGAAGATCAACGGTGYCATCTTAATGATACCTTGATGGCTATTGTTGCATGCAAACTCAACCAATGACAAGAACTATTCCCAGCATTTATGTTGGTCCATCACACACAAGCGCAACACAACCTTCCAAAATTTGGTTCGTTCCTTCGGTCAACATGTTCATCTCAAGGACATTCTATACTAAAGTTCAGTGGTGTTCCCAAGGATTCTTTGAAAACTCATCCAAATCGTCTTGCAAACACCGAATCCCTTTTTGGATATGATTCTTTTGGTATATCTGGAAGTCTCACTAACTTGCTGATATAAACTCTAGCTATACCTCACGTCTGACGTGTTGTACGCATAGGGACAAGGTGTGCACTCTTCATCACACTGTCAACTATCATGAATATCTAGTCCTTTCTCCTTGCCGTTAATGACAATCCAACCATAAATTCCATCGAAATGACCTCCCATTTCGATTCTGGAAAAGCGTGTAGCTATAGTAATCCTAATGGATGTCTATGTTCATCCCTCACTTGTTGATGTCCTAGACACCTTGCCATGTAGATAACTATGTCTTCCTTCATCCCTACCAGAAGAATGAGGGATTAAGGTCTACCCTCATCTTTGTGACTCCAAGATGAGCCATGTACATTGCTCTATGAGCTCTGTTTAATATCACACCTCTCCATTTGTCATTGGGCGATAAGTAAATCCAGTTATTATATCTCATTAATCCATCATTTTCCACAGTAAATCCCTCAAATATCAGTACCAACAAGGTGTTTTTTTCGATAAATTCCTTAACCTCTTAATACGAGTCATTGTCATGCTATATAGTTAGAATAATTTCACATAGATTCGTCTAAAGAGGTATCAACAAAATTATTCGTGGTCTCCGACTCAACACATCTGCCTCTATGTTCACTGTTCCGTTTATGTAGGTAATCTCGAAATCGTACTCGCTAAGAATTTTTTACCAATGCCTTTTTCATGCGTTCAAGTCGCTTGCGTAAAAAGGCGTTGTAAACCACAATGGTCCGTTTTTTTTTGTTCAAATCTCAGTCCAATTCACGTAGTATCTCCACACTCTCAGGGCATAGACAATGGATAATAACTCCAAATCATGCATCACATAGTTCTCCTCATGCCTTCTTAGTTTCCTTGAGGAGTATGCGATCAGTTGACCATCTTGCATCAAGAATCTGCGTAAGACTTCCTTTGAGGCGCCAGTGCATACCAATAAGTACTTGTCCAAGTCGGGGAATTTTAGTATCGGTGTTGTCGTCAATATCTCTTTGAGCCTTTGAAATGCTTCTGTGCATTTTTCGGTCCACACAACTCCTTGTTCTTCTTCTGCAATTTCGTAATCGGATTTTCTATCTTCGAAAAACCCTCGACGAATCGTCAATAATATTCCACTAAACCCATGAAGCTACGTACTTCTGGGACCTTCATCAGCGCAGACCATTCCATGATATCCTCTACCTTCGTTGGAGATGCCATTCCCTAAAAAGAGCATTTCGACAATTTCCCAAATAATTTGTTCTCTCGTAGACACTACAGTACCAAGCGTAAATGTTCGTCAAGATCTTCATTCATTTGAGAATATATCAAATGTCATCAATGAATACTTTAAAAAACTTGTCAAACTATCCGTAGAACACCCCTTTCATCAAGCTCATGAATACCCCTGGGGCAGTTTCCCATCCCCACGACCTATGATAAACTCGTAGTGTCTGAACTGCATCTTGAAAAGCGGTCCTTGGAATATCTTTTTCCTTAATTCAAAACTGGTGATAACTATATCTATAGTCAATCCTTGAATACATCATCTCACCATTTCCTTTAATCAAGCAAATTGTCCATACTAGGCAATGAATACAGGTTCTTGATCCTTCCCTCGTTCAATGACGGTATTCAATACAGAGTCTCCACAACCCATTATTATTATGTATGAGAATAACAGGTGCACCCAAAGGTCACACACCTAGATGTATGTCCTAGGTCCAACAAATCCTTCCATTTCATTTTAAAATTTTGTAACTCAGGGGTCGACATCCGATAAGGCGATCTTGTTATCGGTTCAGTTCCCTATTTTAGGTCGATGGAAACGTCCATCTTGGATTCGGGAGACAGACCTGGTAATTCTTGTGGGAAAATTGTCCACAAAATATCGTACTACCAGAACGTTTTCTAATCCTTTCGTCGCACCCTTGACATTCAACGCTAAGTATGAATAAACTTGCATCCTTGAGCATGCTCTATTTTAGCTGTAGGGAAGAAATGAACCTAGGGATACTCCTCATTTTCTTCCTACAATCGCACTTCTATGTTCCTCATTGTCAGTCCAACTCAACTGCTTCATCTTACCATTGAGTATCGTATCGTGCAATTCCCACCAGTCCATATTGATCATGACGTCATAATATTTTAATATCTTCATATATTGGTCAGAATTCGTTAAACTATTCCCCAGGTTAAGGCTACAATATTTAACCCTTCCTCCATCCTATTGCTTGGATCCTAAAGCCATTTCTACATGTCCTAACTTGTCCTGTTCAACCACCCTTACCTAAATCCCTTCAGCGCGGTCTAGAATAAAGCTCCTTGAGCACCAAGATCTAACAAATACTAAATTTTTGTTGGAGATGGTACCTGACACCTCGATCACAGTGGTTTGGTGATCGACATGGAATTTATTCCCCGCAATCAAGATTACTATGGGCCTTGCCCATCTACACGATGGTAGTGTGTCTTTTTGACCCGACCGCTATGGCCCTTTCAATCGGACAATCTTGTTGGTATGGTGGATCTCCACATGATTATTGCCCATCTTCGGTCCAATACTCCTGCCCCAAAATATAAGCTCCTTTCCCACCATCCTAATATCTTGGTCTATTCTGTTGGAAAACCTAACTGCGGTTGTTGGTGGCGGTCCCCTATAGGGGGTATTTTGGTGAGGAACCCGTCGTCGTGGTGTCGGGAACAAGGGTTCTAGAAACATATATTGATACTGAGATGTCTTTTCTGGTTGGCGTCTGATGCTGTTGCGCACCAGATGTCATCAGTCCAGACAATATTGCAGGAGCCCTGCCTTGACTCCTGCGGTTAATTTCTTCTCAACTATGAGGCCTACTAGAATGCATTGTGCAACGTCCGAGTCATTTATATCCTCACCTTCATATGAAATCTAGAGTTAAGGCTGAACATGAACTTGCTGATCTCCACCTTCTCCAGGTTCAGATGCGGGGCATACTGAAGTAGCTCCATAAAACAGGCCTCATACTCGAGCACTGTATGATATCCCTATCATAAGGCATTGAACTCTTCGATTTGGTGCTCAATGAATTGATATGAAAATTACTTGACCCAGAACCGTTCCTCGAACCGCTCCCTTAACACGGTTTTGACGACCATGTTTAGCTGAGGTAGGAGCATCTCCCATCATAGATGAGCGCTCCCCTTTATTTGAAGACCACCTAAGTGGACCTTTGTCCTAAAGGTCATATCTACGAAGCACGAAGCACGTCCCCTTGTTCTCCATCCATGCCTCGATGACTGAACCGTCCATGGAACTCGTGAATGCGAAAAATTAATCTTCTATTTTTTTACGTGAATGCGACTAGTACTGGGTGGGTCATGTGGTGGACCCTTAAGGGTACATGTGCCCTTGCCTTGTCTCAGTACGGGCGGTTAGCCAAGGCCTCTGAAATTTCCCTGTTAGACCCAACGCATCTCGCGTGACAATCCTCTCATTCTCAAGACTTGTTCTTCTCCTTGGGGTTGGACTCCTCTGGCACGAGTGTTATTGGAGGTGTCGTGCCTCCTCCCCTAGTACCATGTCGTGAATTTTTGCGGCGTCCTCTAGTGGTGATTACCACATGAACAGGTTAATATCTCAACTAGTGTTGAGTATTAATCAAGGGCTTAATTCAGTGGAAGGCTTGGTGATCCAGAATCGTAGGGTTGAACCCGTTCTGATACCATATGTAGCGCCCCTTCCATTTCGATGACAAAAGAGTCATACAAAAGGTAAAAAATTTTGTTGTATTGGGAGATAAACATCACAAATTAAATACTACATTAATGACACATCATGTAATATTTTAATGAAACAACAACATTGATAACCAGAGATGCAATAATTTTTTTTTAATCATTCATATATCATATAAATTTCCAAGACGCAAGAGAATTTAATGACTAAACCACCATACAAAGACATAAGATAAGGTGCAATGTAATCAATTTTATTTTATTGTGCAAGAGTAAACAAATAAACAATCAACTTCAACTTTATTCAAGGGCGTAAACGTAACCTAGCTACTAGGACTCTTCAAGTATCAACTTATTTAATAGAGCAAGATTAATTAGTTCGTGATCGATCATAAATCCACATTCCAATCATATAATGAACCAGATCACCTGCATGCAAGTGTCCTCAAAGAATAAGTCACATCCAGTGCATGCAAGAGCGATATGTTACACCACCCATCATCAATGACAAATAAAGTTGAAATAATAATAGAAAAGAGTCATGGGTTTAAGATTTAAAAGGTGAAAATCATAGGATAAGTATTGTGAAATATGAGTGAAATAATTATGAAATCATTGTGAAAGAAGATTAAAATAATAATAATAAATAGTGTTAAATAATAATAGCCTTTTATTGTTGAGGTGAAAATTGTATTATAATAAATATAGGGAGGAATAAAAGAAGAAAGCAAATTGAAATAAAAATTTTAAATTAGGAAAGACATTGTCTAAACATTCTACTTTTGGGCATTTTTGAAAAAACCTTAGGGCACTTGGATTAGACATACTTAACCACTCAAATATGAAAATCCAATAATTTCTCTCGAAAACTTAGATAACATCATTGAAAAAGAGCCAAAACACAGAAAGTTTAGACTATAGCATTAGGAAAAGGTCAAGTTAGAGAAATACAAAATAATTGAGTATGTTGGACCATATTTAATTATGGATAACTATAGTTGATTATATTATATAAGATATTTCTTAGTGTGTATGTTTTCATAGTTAGTCATTGTTGTAGGACCTTATTGTGTAGAACTTTTGAAATGTCGAACATTTGGAGTGGGCACTCCACCCATCATTACATACAAAAGAAGCTAAATGGTTAGAAAAGAGTACACTCAAGATTATATTTAAACGTTAAATGTCACCAAGATAATTGTTGTAAAATTAAAATAACAATGTTATAATTGAGGACCACTTAAACAAACAATGATTAAAGTTAAAAAAAAATAAGAAAGAGAAAAGAATAAAAAACCCGATGTTTCAAAACTTTTACAAAGTTTATTTAAAACAAAAATCCTACATAGATATATCTTTATATAAGTTTATGTTCTATGTTTCTATAGAATTAATATATAATTCATGTAACTATGAAAACCAATATTAACAAGTGTTGCATGGCAGCGTAGTGCCTTCCTAAGAGTTAATTTATCTGTAAAATTAAAAGTTAATGTGTTGAGTTAATTAAAAGTAATTAAAAATTAATTTACCTAGAACAACTTAATTGTTGGTACAATTATTTGTTGATACCATCTTGGATACAATTTGTAGAAATCAATGTGAAAATAATTGAACCAAGAGGACAGAAGATTGTAGAATTAATGAGATCTATCCTATAATTTTATTATTAAATATCGTATTCATTATTAATATGTGATCATGTTTTGTTAAATTTTGTTCAATTAATTATTCAAATTTATTTGTATTTTTTATTTTTCATGTTCAACATGTTCCTTGATATACATTTTGCACCCAACACTTCCCTCATATACATTTTGTACCCAACAATTACTTCGTGTGTTGGCATTTTAGCGGGTTCACATTTATAGTCATGCTTATGATCCCGACCTACTGCAACATGAGATTTAGTATTTTATAAAATATTATAACATTGTACCAAGATTTATGGTAATATATAAGGCTATCACACTTTTTACTTAAATAATAGTATAAACAATTATTTAAATTTTATTCAATATTATTTTTAATGTTTTTAAATGTAAATTTGACATTTTGAAATTTTGAATTTGTTTATGATAATAAAGGTTTGTACTTAGAAATTTATCCTTCTTGACTCTAGAGTTAAAATGGATATATACTTGTATATACTATTTTATATTAATATTAATAAATAAACTATAAATTAAATTTATGATATCTATCCTATAATATTAATATTAAATATTGTGTCCATTATTAATATGTGATAATGTTTTGTACATTTTGCACCCAACAATTACGAAGTAGTGATATACATTTTGCACAGAAAAATTAAGGTTTGCACCGAAAAATTATGGAGTAACGATGCGAGTCACTTGTTCCTTGATATACATTTTGCACCCAACACTTTCGGCATATACATTTTGCACCCAACAATTACGGAGTAGCCAGTTTCGGAGTGGCGGGTTCACATTTATAGTCATGCTTATGTATCACGAGTCCGACCCAGACCAACCACAACATGAGATTTAGTAATTTATAGAATATTATAACATTGTACCAAGATTTATAGTAATTCATATAATGCTATAACAATTTTTACTTAAAGAATACCATAAACAATTATTTAAATTTTATTCAATATTATTTTTAATGTTTTTAAATGTAAACTAAGAATTTTAGAATTTTAATTTTGTTTATGATAATAAAGGTTTGTACTTAGAAATTGATACTCTTGACTCTATTTATTTTTATTTTTCATTTTTCATGTCCATCCTGTTCCGTTATATATATTTTGCACCCAACACTTTCTTTGTATACATTTTGCATCCAACAATTACGTAGGGGAGAGTTGTTGGTTCACATTTATAGTTACGCTTATGTGTCACGAGTCTGAATCACCGCAACATGAGATTCATTATTTTATAAAATATTATAATTCTATAACACTTTTTACTTAAAAAATAGTATAAAAAATTATTTAAATTTTATTCAATATTATTTTTACTGTTTTAAAATGTAAATTTGAAATTTTGAATTTTTTATTTTGTTTATGATAATAAAGATTTGTACTTAGAAATTAATCATTCTTGACTCTAAAATTAAAATGGATATATACTTGTATATACTATTTTATATTAATACTAATAAATAAACTATAAATTAAATTTATAATATTTATCCTATAATATTAATATATGGCAGGTTTACATTTATAGTCATGCTTATGTATCATGAGTCCACAAGTCCGACCCAGAGTCACCGCAAAGATTTAGTAATTTATAAAATATTATAACATTGTACCAAGATTTATAGTAATTTATATAATGCTATAACGTGTTTTATTTAAAAAATAGTATAAACAATTATTTAAATTTTATTCAGTATTGTTTTTAATGTTTTAAAATGTAAATTTGGAACTTTGGATTTTTTATTTTGTTTATGATAATAAATGTTTGTACCTAGAAATTGATCCTTCTTGACTCTAGAGTTAAAATTTATATGTACTTGTATATACTATTTTATATTAATATTAATAAATAAACTATAAATTAAATTTATGATATTTATCCTATAATATTAATATTAAATATAGTATTCATTATTGATAGTTTGTTAAATTTTATTTAATTAATTATTGATTTTTTTTTTTCATGTTCATCTTGTTCAGTGATATATATTTTCCACTCAACACTTTCGTCATATACATTTTGTACTCAACAATTACAGAATTCACATTTATAGTCATGCTTAAGTATCACAAGTAAACCCCTACCTACTACAACATGCTATCTAGTAATTTATAAAATAKTATAACATTGTACCAAGATTTATAGTAATTTATATAATGTTATAACAATTTTTGCTGAAAGAATAGTATAAACAATTATTTAAATTTGATTCAATATTATTTTTAATGTTTTWAAATGTAAATTTGAAATTTTAGAATTTTGATTTTGTTTATGATAATAAAGGTTTATACCTAGAAATTTATCCTTCTTAACTCTAGAGTTAAAACATATATATATTATATACTATTTTATATTAATATGAATAAATAGACTAWAAATTAAATTTATGATATTTATTATATAWTATTAATATTAAATATTTTATTCATTATTAATATGTGATAATGTTTTTCTATATTTCATTCAATTAATTATTCAAATTTATTTTTATTTTTCATTTTTCATGTCCACTCTCTTTTGGCACCCAAAACTTTTGTCATATACATTTTGCACCCAACAATTACAGAGTCTAGGGTTGGCAGAGTGCACCAACCACAACATGAAATTTAGTAATTTATTGAATATTATAACATTATACCAAGATTTATAGTAATTTATTTAATGCTATAACACCTTTTAGTTAAAGAATAGTATAAACAATTATTTAAATTTTATTCAATATTACTTTTAATATTTTTAAATATAAATTTGGAATTTTGATTTTGTTTATGATAATAAAGGTTTGTACTTAGAAATTGATACTTCTTGACTGTAGAGTTAAAATGGATATATACTTGTATATACTATTTTATATTAATATTAATAAATAAACTATAAATTTAATTTATGATATCTATTCTATAATATTAATATTAAATATCTTATTTATTATTAATATGTGATAATTTTTTGTTAAATTTTATTCAATTAATTATTCAAATTTATTTTTATTTTTCATTTTTCATGTCGAGAGTGTTCCCTAATATACATTTTGCATCCAACACTTCGGTCATATACATTTTGCACCCAACAACATTTATAGTCATGCTTATGTATCACAGTCTGAGTCCAACGACAACATGAGATTTAGTAATTTATAGAATATTATAACACTGTACCAAGATTTATAGTAATTCATATAATTCTATAACACCTTTTGCTTAAAGAATAATATAAACAATTATTTAAATTTTATTCAATATTATTTTTAATGTTTTTAAATGTAAATTAGGAATTTTGATTTAGTTTATGATAATAAAGGTTTGTACCTAAAAATTGATTATTGTTGATTCTATTTATTTTTATTTTTCATTTTTTATGTCCATCTTGTTCTGTGATATATATTTTGCACCCAACAATTATAGAGTTGCAGATTCAGATTTATAGTCATGCTTATGAATCACTAGTCCAACTCAAACAACATGAGATTTAATAATTTATAAAATATTATAACATTGTACCAAGATTTATAGTAATTTATATAATGCTATAACACTTTTTAATTAAAAAATAGTATAAACAATTATTTAAATTTTATTCAATATTATTTTTAATGTTTTTACATGTAAATTTGAAATTTTTATTTTGTTTATGATAATAAAGTTTTTTACCTAGAAATTGATCATTCTTAACTCTAAAGTTAAAATGGATATATACTTGTGTATACTATTTTATATTAATATTAATAAATAGACTATAAATTAAATTTATGATATTAGAATATTATAACATTGTACCAAGATTTATTATAATTTATATAATGTTATAACACTTTTTACTTAAATATTAGTATAAACAATTATTTAAGTTTTATTCAATATTATTTTTAATGTTTTTAAATGTAAATTTGAAATTTTGGAATTTAGATTTTGCTTATGATAATAAAGGTTTGTACCTAAAAATTGTTCCTTCTTTTGACTCTAGAGTTAAAATGGATATATACTTGGATATGCTATTTTATATTAATATTAATAAATAAACTATATATTAATTTTTTTTTTATTTTTTTTTGTAAATAAGAGGTGTATATATATTAAGAACCTTCGAAAGCTGAAGCAGAGTAGCAAAATACAAAGATGACCGGGCTGCAGTTACTGGACTGCCCCAGCCATGGGGAAACCAGTCAAACCAGCCCATCGAACCCACTAGTCAAACAAGTCATAAGTTACACTAGTAAAAAGAGTATTTAGACTGTTTAGCATCTAAGACCTAAATCCTGATTGGACTTGACAAACACTAAAATCTTAGACACCTGGCAAGTAGCCGGACCACGTGGCGTGAAGGTCTCCTAGCCAAGGCTCTTCCTCAATATATGTCGCCTCGTCGACCCATTGCTTGCCATCTTCCTCATTGCATGCAGCTCCCTCAATGTCGTCCTCTCGCTCTTTCTTCTTCTGGCCTATTTCTGCTGGACTCTGCACTTTGTTCTGATCTTCACCTTTAGCGGCCGCAGGGTCCTCCATTGGACTAGTTTCGACAGGATCGGAGAAAAGAGCCTCATGCATGGATGAGAGAATTTGAAGAAAGCTCGCCACCTTTATGTCCGTAGCCTGTAGGCGAAAATGTAGATTCGCCACCTCCTGCCTGAGTTCAAAAACCAGGTCATGCAATACAGACAGACTATCTCTGAATTGTGCCTTATCAAAGGAATCAGGGAAATGAAGTCCTGCCCTGTTAGGCTCACCTTGAAGAGAAGGGCCGCAACCCATGTTTCCTAGAGGGTCCTAGAATGGTGACGCAACCCCGCTCTCTCAGCAGGCGATCGCTCCACCAGGACCTTCTGTTTCTCACGGGCTCGAAGAGTCAACACTCTTCAACTCCCTAGGGAGTCACGAGTCACCCACAGCAACCCCTTCGNGAATTTTTTTTTCGGGGTCGCTGCCCCTGAACCCCAGCGCGGGGGGCTCCGCCCCCGTGCACCCCCCGAGGGGGGGCCTAGCGGCCCCCCCTCTAACCCCCGTGCGCACCCAACGCAGTTGCTCAGACACTACTACTCGTGTAAAGAATATAACACATACCCAACAAGGATAACACTTAGAAAATTTTCAAGAGGAGAGGTTTCACGAGAAAATATGATCAAGAGAATCCCAAGTTCCAAGAAATTAAAGGTTCCATTATGGTTTCGAAAGATGGACATGGTTCCAATACATGGTGTGGTTCCATGAAAATGATCATGGTTCCACAAATTCTTATTTCCAAGAAAATTAGCTTTTCTACATAGAAGAAACGTTTTTTGGGTAGTTGAATGAAAACTTGGATATCTTGAGCATAAAAACTCATATTCTCGATCCTAAAAATACGTTGCAAATTCGAGACCGAGGAATATACAAGGAAATTAAAATAGTTCAAAATTTTTCATGTTCTGATATCATTTTTTTATTAATCTAAGAGTGAGAAAATATAGATGACCAAATTTGGGTCAACAACTAGCTCCAACTATGGGACAATGACCCTCTGTGGGTTGCTAAGAACACCAGAATATCAAGACCAGTTTTATTCTCCAATGGGCTATGGATTCATCTTCAAAATGAACTCTTGTAACTCTTCTTATTTCATGGAGTTATCTTCAAACTTCAATATAAAGACTGCCTTATTATGAAAAATTGATCTGAAGAAAAAAAATATGTACATACATGATCAACCTACCCTAACTTACTTGAAATAAAGGGGTACCTTAGGTGTAGGAAGATTTCCAATGGAGTCATTCAAGCATTTATCTTATTTGTGGAATTAACTCCAAATTTCTGAGATATGTTGGGACTTATATCATTGAGTCAGGGGCACTCTCAATATGTACCGGAGAAAAATTATACCAAGTATGGTGAAGATTTGATTGCATTGTTTGACCAAAAATGCTATGGAACTGTAACATCCCCTCCATTACGACATCAAAAGTGATGTACAAAAGAGGTATATATATATATATATATATATATATATATATTGAACAAAAGTTATGACAAGTGACATGCGTCACAACATATATTAATAACTACACAATCAGTTTCATCACAATCAATTGAAAGAAACATCACTATTATTCAATCAATCGTATCTCATAAAGATAAAATAAGGAAGCTACCTACCCAACCTATCCTTCATGGTTAGGACCTCAAAGACACATAAAAAACACTCAAGTCTAGGATTCATTCGATTGATTTTGACCATTTAAGGTCTCAGGACTGGTGACTGTTCTGAGGAACAAGGAAGTATCTAAATCCCATTAATTCAATCATACGATGCTATTCAAGACTAGAATTATCAGCATACTTAACCATCAATTCATCATAGTGAAAATAATAATCTACTCTACTTAATCAATCTTTCAAGCAATGCTTAAGTGTAATTTTGAAGAAGAAAATAGTACATAAATATTAATAAGAACCCCATTAGCATAAGTACAATCTTAGGAGAAGATATAGATCTATTTCTAATCATCAATGGTGGTTGTTAAGGTTTGGTTTATTCAAAATCAAGCATCAATATCAAATGCTTCATGCTTAACAAATACAATCCCCAAGTAGTTCAACTATATATATATATTAAAAGATAGGTATATCTTATTTAAGAATAAGTAAGTAGTTCAAATATTAGTTTACACTCTTTTTTTTTTTCAAAATCCCACAAGAATATTAATTCTTCCTTAAACAAAACATAAGGATTTCAATACCACTTTAAGCACTCTAATTAAACTATAAAATTCAATCATAAAATTAGAAAGAATTCAAGTTGCTGCATATCCATTTAAAAAGAAGCAAGAGGATCAAAACACATTAAGCCTATAAATAAACTTCACATACCATCCTACATATCCCTTAGAAAGAATTTAAAGAAAATAACAATCTTATATAGATAATTGAATAAAGAACTCAATGCTGACTTAATTCCATTTAAAATAATTAAAGAAGGACCCAATCTTATTTTAACAATAAATAAAGAACTAAATGGTTAACCTTCAATTCTAATAAAATAAATTAAGAAGGATCAAATCTTATTTAGCAATACATAATAAGATTCAAATACTAAATCACATCTCCAATGTAAGAAACAAAAGAAAATTAATAATCAACCCATGTGATATTCTTAAGATATACATATAATTCTTGTTTACCAAGAGCAAGTTCAATGGTGGAAGATTCTTTACATGGAGGTATTTTTTTTGTTTTTAAAGTTTAGGCCACAAATTTTCACACAAATCCCTTCTCACCGAACCTAGGTGAGAAGGATAACATGCATCTCAAACAATAAAGTTCTGGAATCTAATACGACCCTTGATCCGGCATGAAGAACAATCCAGAATTTGTTCTGGTTCTTGAAACAAAACACAACACAATCCGACACATAATCTGACACCTAATCCGACATGTAATCTGGTCCCAGATCCAACACTAATTTTTGATAATTCAAAATTAAATCAACAAGCAACGGAAATATTCTTTGATTGAAAATCTTTAAAGATGGACAACAAATCAATACAAAGTTTTCTCGGGTAAGTCTATTATTGGCTGTAGTCCCAAATTTATTTCCGAATTAAAATCCTAACAAAATAAAATTCCGACAAATAAAAGAACAACGATATCTAAATTTTAAAGTTTTGGGTTGTTTTAAAAGTCTGAAAACAGTCACGCTGAATGATGTAGGAGCATCACCAACAAAGCGTGTGTGGAGGAAAGCTAAGTGCACTAACGCAGATTTTGAAGAAATAACTTTGAATTAAAGAAGGGCATGCCACACAAACATCCAAAAAGATTGTAATTTAAGAACATCTTAAATGTTTCGGAGATGAACGATCGCATGAGATCGTTGGAGGATGTATCTTCTTTTAATGAAGCTGAGTGCAGTACAGATTCAATGTGTTTGATCTTATCTATTGTCACAAATATTTATTGTAATAAATCTTAAGTAGTTCATGCTTTTAATTTGATAGGATAGCACTAAGGTAGCTTGGAGGGAAGTCTCAAAGAGCTCGTATTTTATAAATAAATGTGTTGTTTCCCAAATGAGGTTGTTGAAGTTATTATTATAGTTGATGTAGTTGTATATGCTATAGAAGTTGCTGAAGCTTATCAGAGTGTATGAACACATGTATATTTTCAGTTGAATAAATATAACAAAGAAGCTTTGTTCCAAATGTTTGGTGTTTTTGTGTCTATCTGAATGAATGAATGGTAGGTTTTCTGTTCATTTCAATTCTCTGTTATTTCTTGTTTTATGTTATGAATGAAATTACATGGAAGGGAAATGTATGAAGCTGTGAGGGTTTAGATAAGTTTCAATTGTTTCTCTTCTATGAGCAAGTGCAAGGTGTGGATAACATCCGCAAAGTGTGCGTTGACAAACTCTGTTTACACTCAGAAGCTTAGAAGAGATAGTGTGAAACTTATATGTGCAAGGAGTGCATAGGCGTCCACAAGGTGTGCATGACAGAGTCTATTTAGACTCAGAATTTCATCAGAGATAGTTGAAGGAAGTTTGTCGCAGGAGTGCACATAGTCGATGTTTGTTTAATTATCAAAAGAACCATCCTTAGACGTTTAGAGTGTTGAGGGGGAACGAGTCCAAGAAGTAACTTGGAGCTTTGTATGCAGAGAGTGCATATTGTCTACAAGGAGTGCGTGACAAAGTACTTTGACTTACAAGCTCAGGAGGAGTAGCTCAAGTGTGGTTGTAGAGGAGCGTGAAGAACCATCGCAAGGTGCACGTAGTCATCCACAAGGAAGTTGAGTTGTGGACGAAAAACCCATCGCAAGGTGTGCACAGGGCCAAGATCAACTAAGTGTTGAAGAAAGTGTTATGAGGAACGAAAGGTTCGAAGGTATAACAAGATCAGGAGGGAGAGCGGGTTAGAAGTCTTCTACAACGAGGAGTCTATTGAAGATTTTCCAAATCAACGAGTAAGATCCGTCCAGGAGGAAGTGAGACCATTTCGGATCGTCGGATCTAGAAGAGTTGAATGAAGGATAGTCGTAAAAGTCCTTTGGCACTTCAGGGTTCAAAATTTTTTGAAGTGTTGCAAGAGCGGGGTCGTGAAGGGATCCTAGCCATTGGTTGCAAGGAGACACGTGGCAACAGATTGGAGAGTCCGGGAAATAGAGGTTCGAAAGTTGTGTGGTGTGAGAAGAATTTTGTGGAGTCATGAAATCCAAATTGAAGCGGGACCGTCGGATCTGGGAGGACACGTGACAAATATCTGTGCATTTAGAGGAAAGTTTTTTAGAAAGAACCAAAGGAGGAGGTCGTAATATTTTCGAAGCCCGAAGTTTCGAATAGAGCTGACTCACGGTCATAGACCGTGGTCATATTGGAAGGAGTGTTTAGCATGGGGCTAGCACCTGCATATTGGTGTCGCAAAAGTGCCAGAGGGCAGAGTTGCAGGTTGTTCAAACCTGGAAGGTGACATCAAAGGGACTTGTGTGTCAATTGTTTGGGGTCTATTGGAGGCCTGAGGAGCTAATTCGTCTTGGGAAAATTGAAGATCCTTGATCGGGAGGTCACAGAATCCCCAAGAGGGAAGAGGGTCTGCATCACTGAAATTGTAAGTTCCAGGTTATAAGCCAAATAATACAATCACAAAACTCACCTTTTTGGTGTTAACTCTATGAATGTTACCATTGTTTTAAAAACGAGGAAAATCAATACCAAAATCAACTAACTAGAAATGGGTAAACCAGACATGAACATGTTAATTAACATTGTTATATTCAAAGAGAAATGTTGCCATACAGAACTTAATCTAACCATGGAACCGACACATGTTCTGACACCTGATCCAAACCTTGAAACATAACTAAATTCTAATAAATTTGAATTAAAATCAATAGGAAGAAAATACAGGTTTCGAAAATGGTAGTAGTTGCAATCTGATAATGGTAGAGGTTCAAAGGAACACGAGGATAATCGTTCAAGGTGATCAAAGACTAAAACAAAGAACCAAGAATTAAAAATTGGATCAAACCAAATGAAATAAACCACAAAATTCTTGTATCAACAAAAAATATTTTTAAAGGTTCAACAAATCAAGATAGGGATTCTACACAAATTCAATTCATAAATAAAGTCTAAATTTTCTGAACGACCACTAATTCAATTCCATAAATTCCCAATTATTTAATCCATAAGAAAATGAAACTGCAAATTCGTTTTGGATATTGCTTCAACAAGACAAGAAAATTAAATTCTGGCAAGAAAAACAAATGATAGCGGCTAACTATACAGATTTCCTAAACCACTGATACATACAATTCAATAATTCCAGAATGTGCTCAATCAACTCAATCAAATCATAACACCCATGGGGATTCAAATTTTGTTTTATTTGACACACATAAATTTTGGTTCCATAACCAAAAATCAATTTCCATACACAACTAATGACAGGAAGTTTTCCTCTTTCAAAAGGGAATTCACCCAAGCTCAACATGAATAACATAACATTCTTCTCAATCATACAAAACATGACCCATTCCACCGCATACATCACAACTATACAAATTGATAATTTAAAATAAAATTATGATATTCAATCACTGGAAACAACTAAGAATATATATATATATATATATATATATATATATATATATATATTTGCAACAAGCAGGTAAATAAAAATCTAAAGGATTGGTAAAATGTAAAGAAATAAAGAAATTCCAATACATTTAGTTTGAAAAATTGGAAGCAACCATGCTAGAAATTCATCTTCTATATTACACAACCATAAAAGAAACTTGGAAATTCAATATCATAGATCCCATGTAGTTTACAACCATTTCTAAAAACTAATATACAACTTAATCTTATTACAATTTCAAATCTCAAATAAGAATATCGTAACCAATGAAGATGGTCCTAGACGATGTTCTTTCGTAACTGGCCTTCCTTTCGATCTCCCGATTGGTAATCGTAGATACTTTACTGGTACCTCCCAGCCAATGCTAGGGGTACTCTTCTTCCCCCTTATCCCCTCGAGCTGTAAAGGGGCCAAACAAAAAAACCAGAAATACTATAGGTCCAAGTTTTCCTCGCAAGGGAGAACTTCCACTCTATCCTTAAACTTGGTTTCCCAACTCTCACAAGTAAAATACAGTTCAAAAATGATTTTGATAGGATAACTTTACCAATAACAAGTTTGATCCATTTCCCATATAAACCATTTGTTTTATAGAATTTTCCTCACTAACACGTGTCCCCATGCACAACTAATTAACTTTTTAATTAAATAAATTAAAATTATTCACCCTCACACTTGGCACACTCTCCCCAAGTTGCATAAGTAATTAGCAATTTAATTTTAAATAAAAGTCAATTTCCCTCACGTTCCCCAATGTGTTCCTAAAATCGCTCTTAGTTGTCTCTTTATTCTCCAGATTCTCAATTAATGAGTGTCTCCTAACTAGATCTTAGTTAGAGTTTGATTAGGAGTCTTCTTCTAGTTAGACTAGTGGTAGCTAGACTCTAAATGCCATCCTACGTGTACACCTATTCTCTCATATTTTATTTCTTTCTTGTTTTAAAATTCCCTTTCATGCACACATGTGCATTATATCTCAATTAGATTTTCTCGTTATTTAATTTCTTAAATTGATTTATCTAATTTCTATTAATTTAATTACTAAAATAATTTAGTCCCCTAACTAATTTAGACTTAGGATTAGTCTTTAATTTAGGCTTTGACTTTTATAAGGATTTATAATTAATAAATTAATTATTTAAATACGGAAAGGTCTAAATATTTTCAAGATTTATAATTATTCTTTCAAGGTTTTCTGGGCCACCTAGATTCATTGACTCAAGTTTTATTTATGCGACATGCCCTTCAAGACAAACCTCCATTCTCCAAGGGTGCCAATCACCTTTGAATGGTTTTGGTAGTTTTTCCAACCCTTGGAGTCAACACTCCACTCAATTGACCTTGTGAGAGACTAAGGGATTCTAATGAATAAGGACTTCGCCTTATTGCACGCACCTTAAAATTCTTCATGAGTAACTGTCCCATTATGAACTCACAACATTGTGGAACTCTCAAACTATGTAATCATTAACCTAAAATTCAAGCCATGATGGGAGTGCCAGTAGTTTGTGACATTGACTCTTCCATACCTCTCCCTCAATGTCTAGTTTTCTGTGCATGGCCCCTTTACTCCTTATGTGAGTCAGATTAGCAAGCATCGTCAGCCTGCATCCATTGATAAAACACTGTCAATGATCAATATAAATAATCATATTGTAATCAATCACATGTCATATATGCATAAAATTAAATACTCAAACAAAATATAATCCACTGCTTGACTCAGTCTGAAGTCCAAGGAGGTCCATCGATGCCATCACCATCCATAATTCGTCACGTATCCTGCACACTCAAGCAAACTCATCAATAGCCTTTGTCAATACATATATATCGAAACAATAAGTCACACCACATCATCAACATGCATAATTCATAATCGAACTAAAATCACCATGTACCATAACCAGATGACTTGCACGCAAGTGTCCTCAAAGAATAAGTCCATAAAAGTGTGTTCAATAGAGTAGGATGTTACAGGAACTATAATTCAATAAAATCAATTCTTTGCCGCTCAAGAATACTATTGTCTTTGATTCACTGAGGAGTTTTCAACATAATAATACATTCATCCTTTTCCTTATTTCCAACCACTTCCAAGGTTCTTGATTCATCAAAAATCTCTTCAAAATAATCTTATTTCTTGTAAAGATGATCTTGCTCATCATTCTTCTCAAGATTCATTTCTTCCATCAATTCTTCTTGCTGCAAGTTCCCTTTTGATGTTTCATCATCTATTACAAAGATGAAATATTCTTGTATATTTGGTGGATATTCTTTAATTTCTTCCTCTATGAGAGGCTAATATCTTTTTCTTGGTCTTTAGAATTCGTTCCTTCATTCTCAACAACAAGATTTGATTTAGAAAAGTCTTGCAGTGTTTCATGATATTATTCTTCTGAATCATTCATTTCATCCTTTTGTGTCCATGTGGGAGAGGGTGGGTGGGAAAAAACATATGGAATAAACTCTTCAATAAGAAAATTTTCTAGTACATCCCAACTGGTAATGGTTCCAGGCGGCAATGAACTATACCATTCAAGAGAATTCCCACTTAGAGTTTGCAAGAATAATCTACATGTAACATTATCTTTAGTGAGATTGAAAATTTCACATGCACATTGGAATCTAAAAAAATGTTGCTCTGCATCCTCCAAAGTATTCCCAAAGAATGTAGAAAATTTTTCCATAGAAATATTGGGCATTTGAAAATTTTCTTCTGGTAGATTTAAAGGACCTCTATGTAATCACCTTCTTCTTTGGGTAGTTGTTCCTTTTGATGCATCTCTTGAAACCATTGTTGAGCTTGATGAAGAATATAAAGAAGCATTATGACATGAATGAAATCCTTCATTTTGATTTTTTTCAATGGAGTTTCCAGGGAGTTCATTCTCCAGAATATTTGGTGCTTCTTGGTTCTTTTTGAAATTATAAAAAAGGCGAGACATGCTTGAAATAAACAACAATTTTCTTGAATCTTATTTTCAAAACTTTGAGCCATGGAAATTTCTGGTTCTTCAAATATCTTGAAAATAAATCGGTCCCCATTATGATCGCCAAAAATGTTGATGCTTGAGTCCATTAGGACTGAAATGACAAAATCAAGAGGATACAAATCCCCCTACGTTTTTATAGAGGTGGTACTCCTCTTTGTTTCAAGATACTCGTGGAATTCTAGATTTTCAAAACAACATAGGTCTTCGATAAATTCCACCGTAATATTAAAAAAATATAAAAGGTTTCATAAAATAAAATGTTTTGTTTTTAAAGAGAATTCCTGAGAGATGACCAGGGACCTCACATATCACATATTTGAAAAATATAAGAAAAATTTCCTCACATATATCATAGTTAAACTAAAGATTTATGATCACATAAAAATAAAATAAAATGGTCTGCATGCATAAGAGAACTTTAATAGAGTAAACAGATGTGGAGCTCAAATAAATAAAATGATAGATCAATATCAAATATTTTATACTCAAAACTCAGAGTTATAAAACACCATCAAAACTGCTCCCAAACTATTTCTCTTGGGATTTATGAGAAATATAAAGTATGATACAAACCTTTGAAATTTAAATGAATTTGTTCATAGGACTGGGATTGGGGCTCCCACAGACCATAAATAAAATATAAATAAGAAGTAAGTTGTGGAGAGAAGACGGTGGGCGATGACAGAGTAGCAAGACCTGGAAAGAAGACAGGAAGAAGTTATTAGATTTCGGTTAATCCTTTCTAGTGAAAGAAGCGGAGTAACTGGATGAAAAAAAACTGATAAAGAAAACAAGATGTGATCAACATTAACTTACTATGATGGTCTCTCTCATTTTTTAATAAAGGTTTTAATTATAATTTTATTTTTAAAATTTAATTAATTTCCCTTTAAGAGAGGATGAATGTGTTTTAATATCTGGGAATGATAATAAAATTTTTAGCCATTGAAATCATTTCATATGTGATATTCATTGTCTTATCTTTCCAACGATATAAAATATTTGCAAATCCATTCCCTGGATCTCAAGATATGAGCTCATGAAGTTCAGTTGTCACACAGGCTCATTAAAAAATGAAGTTGACTAATATTTTAACTTTTGAGAATAACATATTACCTTTCAACACTTTAAACCTATACCATCATCTTCTACGTCGAAATAAATTTCCAAAAGTATAAAGTTTGCATGATTCCGACACCTGGAGCTCAAGTTATGGCCTCTGCAATATCG
>SNQJ01S0019062.1:83650-100288 GCA_010110895.2 Picea sitchensis | reverse complement strand
TTTTTTTTTCTTGTTTTGATTTTAAAAAAGGACATTTTATTAGGTAGAAATTATTTATTTTATAACAAAGTATCGTATACAGAGAATTGGTAGACTAAGTAGAAAATTATAACAAAGTTTTCAAACAAAGATTTAATGGCCTTAGAAAAGAGAATTAGACCTGCATTGGATCTATGGAAGTAAGAGTTCCTGTCTTAGCAAAATCATAGATCCAATTGTTTCAAACCATAACATGATAATATGAATTCATGGCATAAGTAGCATGGGGTACCACTATATTTGATGAAAAACAAGGACCTATTGGTTGAATAGGCCTATAGTCAATGTCCTATCCTTAAGAATTTCTCATCAATGCTAATATTGGTAACACACCAAACTTTTCATGTAAGAGGAGTTGTAACATGCCCATGACCAATGCATGGAGCAAGGGGAGATTGACCTACACCTTACCTCATTCACAATTTCATTTACATATAGACTTGATTTATTCCTAATATTGTATTCTATGAGCTTATTCCAAATGTTCTATGATTTAATAATGATGATGTGAATCCAATGCCAAGGCCATACGTTGATGACATGATTGATTTTGTTGGAAATGTAGAAGTTACATAGGTGGCAAGTCAAAAGGGATAAATTTCCGTGTTCACTAATCCAAATGCAACTGTATAATACACTCAACCCACTTCAACCCCTATCAAAACCTCTGACATCCATACACCTTAGTGTATGAACCCGAATAACATATAGTAACTCAAAGGTAAAAAGAAGAATCAAGATAAGAACACAAATTCTAGTTAAGGAGCTACAATAACGAATTCTAGCATGAATGATACTATTGGGGTCAAGAAGGAGAAGAAAAAATTGAATTTTTTTTGTAAGCTATGCAAGAAATATCATCTTACCATTAATGCCCCAAGTTGGAGGATGCCTAGTGGTTTCTTTCTCAACATGATTCTTAGTAACAACCCATTGTTCTTCATGATCCCTTTACTCCACAATAGTAGCAAATGGTTGTCGTGAACCATGCACCTTCACAAAGGGGTAATAAGGGTGCCCCTCCTCAAAGGGGCAATCCTTTGAATGCTAACATTTATATGTGTACTCATGATGTTAATGTCCAAAATTGAGCTCATAATTACAATACTCCCAATAATAGACTATCCAATAAATAAATTCCCATCTCCCAATAAGGTGGCCTTTTGCAAATAGAAAATATATAGGTAGATCCAATGCTTTGTCCCTTAAAATTGTTTTATTAAGGTCTATGCATAATTCTAATGCTCAATATACTCAAAGAATTCACATTGTTAAATGTTTGGCTCAAGCTACATGCACTATGTCTACATTAGAACCCCTTTAGAGATTCCCTATGTAGTGTAAGGAATTGTTGAATGTTATTGGTGTAATAGATCCCTATGATGTAGGTTGATCACCTTTGATGTTCACCAAGCCATGCATAGGATGCCTACTTATGTCACATTTTAGATTAAATTATATTATCATGGGATGAACATACATATATGTGTCATTGATAAAGGGGGTTCAACTTGCATCATGTCATTGTTAGTGTACATAGCTTTAGGTTCCTAGGAGTGAGCTCCTTTGACTACCTTGTCGAAGGAATTCAATGATCAATCTCTTAAAGAACATGGAATCATTCTGGTTTTTCCAATCAAGTTGGGTGGAGATACCATCACAATAGAAATAGTGGATACTCTTGATTATAATATTCTTTTGGGATGAAGATGGATAAATGAAATGAGTTCCACAAAGTCTTTTTTTCTCAACTACTCAAATTCCCTCATCATGGAAAAGTTGTAATGATCAGTCAATTATCCTATTTTTTACTTGACCCTAGCTCTTATTTTTGGATGAACATTCTATTCATGGTTGATTCTGGGGTGTCATTTGAGAGTATCTACATTGAAATTTTTAAGGACTCATATCTAATGAATACTTTATCTATTCCTCTACTTTTTTATTATGTCACTTCCTTTCCCATATATGCAATTTCATTAGTTGTCGATGAATGTCTTGTTCCTTTTCAAATGTCATACTTTGTACAGGGTGTTGATTCTCTACACTCAACCCCTTTCTAGTTGTCCTATTTTGGTGAAGCCAAGGGATCCATACTAGGACCTTATATTTTCATGTTGAATATTTGGTATATTGGTTTGGTGATACCTCTATCTCTAGTGGAAGTTTTCTATCAATCCATTCACATGGCCACTTCAAACCCTAATTAAGATCTTCTCTCTTGGGAGAAGTATGATAAATTTTATTCCTTTGTATGGTCCTTTAACCCCCCTAGTTCGATCAAATTTTTGGACATGGTTTTACCTTCAAATAAATATATCCTAGAGGCTATGATTAGTTCAAAAATCTCATGGGAGGATATGCATCATAGATATTGTTTTATTACTAAACTAAAGCAAATGGAGGTTGAATAAAATGGTGTGATTTCATCGAGAGTTTTTCATTGGTACCAAAGCATGATACTTATACAAGATGTGTATGTTGAGGCTAACATGGAAAACATTTCTATGGTCATCTTGATCGATATCTCCTCAAATCCCAATGTCATGGAAAACGCAACGATCAGAGTCAATTGTTTCCCTGAAGAGATTACACCACACACTTCTCTTTTCAAAGAACTTTGTGATTTTTTTGCTTGGTCATATGAATAAATGCTACGAATTGGTCCGAGAATTGTTGAAAAATAAATAATAATTTACAATAATGACAGGCTTCATTAACAAGAGCTGCAACTAGTGAATCTAAAAAAAGTTGATAATATCAAGGTATAGGTGGAGAAAATATTGAGAAAGATTTATCTACCCATTCCCCCTAATTGGATGGGTGTCTAACCTTCTAACCTTTGATAAAAATAAAGGGACCATAATATTTTGTATTGACTTCAAAGATTTGAACAAGGCTTGTTACAAAGATAATTATCCCATGCCTTTCATCAATCAGATTATTAATGAGTGTGTCATAAATTAGATATTTTATGTTCGATAAACAAGGTATATTGGCATAGGTTGAACACCTTAAGGAAACCATTCACACAAATATATAAAATATAAATGCACTAATATATTACATGGTTAAAACCATAAAAGAGGGAAACAATCCACAACCCCAACCAATTAGTTTACGTATAAGTTTCTCACAATTGATCATCAACAAATGACCCTCCATGATCTTTAAATAGAGATCATGGACCAATAAAGTGTTAAGACACATATCAATATAGTTATTAGTATTTAGGAGAAGATGAACCATTGAATATCTTTATGCATAAGAAATAATTAGGACCATTGGATTAGATAATCACAATGCATACTAAAGAAACACACTTTACATAAAGACACATTAGACCAAGTTGATTTTAACTGACTCCTAAGTGTCTAAATATCCTAATATTTTCATTTATAGATGGATTTTCTAGTTATAATAAAATTCAGATCTATTTGGAAGACCAACAAAATACTACTTTCATATGTCCTTGGGGCACTTCTTATTGGAAAATGTAACAACCCCGAATCGTTACGACTGCAAGCGAAGTGAAAAGTGAATTTTTTTTTCTTCAAGAAAGAAGGAAATGACGACAACAGTTGAACCACACAACCTGACGACAAACACACACATGCCGATCAGACAAAAACAACAATGAATCAATGCACTAGCACAACAAGCAACAGGGCGAAACACGCGTAGATCAAAATATAGAAATGACTACCTGCCCGACACAAACATGAAAATGCTTACAAGCTGAAGGACAACATCCACAATCTCGACACAACTGCCTCGACAACCAACAACTAAAACCTCTATGGTGCGCAACCAAACGCATGAAGGCATTACAACCCAAACACCAAAAAACATTGCCACAAACGACGCCCACAATGGGTAGCACAGACCCCAACCAAGTTATCCTTCACCTCTATCCCTTAGGGTGCACAATGATCCCCTCATCAGGAATCATGCTTTCCCCAGGTGATAGGCACGACAATAACCCTGGTGCTACATAACCTATTTGGACCAACGACTCTATATGAATCCAACTTGCTAGGAGCCAAGTTACTGACAAGAGGACTACACCCACACCCCAAGCAACAGGTCGACAAGACACAAGGTGACGTGATTTGAAGAAAGCACGCAAGCTAAAACACGACTTCGCCAACACCCAAACCATTAATCTAGTCTAAATTAGTCAATAATTACAATTTAATTTAACATTAATTAAAAATCCAATTTAGCAAGTCCAAATTACCATTTGGTCAATTATTACAAATCTAATTTAACATTAAATGCAATCTAATTTAACAAGTATAAATTAATCACGAATTACAAATCTACTCATCAAGTATAAATTAATCACCTAATTACAAAATCCAATTTTAGAAATTACCACATATAACAATACTAACAATATCAAGGTATAATGCTATAGTTAAAAGACTATTAACAATATTAATGTCCAACATGTTGTCTAGCAATATTAACAAAATAAAAGTATGCTACTCAAGTCAGTTATTAAACATCGGCTAACCCACTGTTTATTAAACATTACAACTGCTGAGTAATAACAATGCAATTTAAGCGGTCTACTATCAACGTTGTTGATTAATTGCTCAATTGCAGGTACTTAAAATTCGGTATTGCAGTCTAACTATAGTTGCTATGGGGGTCTAACAATAATCAAGAGGCTGGTATATTAAATGCTATAAGCTATCTAACAACATTACTGCCTATTATTTATTATGTGCAGGTGTACAGGCTATCATTGGCTTAAATTGTTGTGGAAAATCAAACGTTTTATCAAAATAAGATCGTTGTGCACTACATATACTTGTTGTCATAATTCAATAAAATTAGCCGTCAAAATGAACAATTTGAGGCGCTGTCAATAATCAATATAATGTTATTAATGATGTTGAATACACATACATTCACATAAAGAGGAACACACTGTCTTTTAACAAGGAACTACACTACCACTATCTATTAACATCGCAATATGACTGTAATGGAAATATAACTGTGAGCACATTAGTCCATTATAAATGTGATTACATTGTAACTGTGAATGCAATACCAAATCAAAATATGCCTGTGATAGCCATCATAAATCGCAATACCAAATCGCAATACCAATAAACCGCAATACCAAAAATCATAAATCACAAGAATAAATGACTGTGATAGCCATCATAAATCGCAAATGACAAATCATAAATGACTGTGCATGGTGCCAATCCGTGGATCAGAAATTGTGCAAGTGGAAATAGAATCGTGGTTAATGAAACGCCAGTGTAAATTACAATTCAGAACACATAGAAAAATCATTGTGGTTTATCTCATAATCGTGGTCAGATAAAGGAGAAAAATCGCTATCAATGAAAATGAGTAAACTCAGGGAATACTCAGTAAACTCGAGGAATAATCAACAATCTCAGGGAATACAAATCGCTAAACTCAAGGAATATTGAAGGATAAAACACAATGAATGTGAGCACTGCCAAGTGAAAAGGCTGGCATAATGTAGATGCATTCGTCGGGCCAGAATAGATGATGTAGATTTCATTAATTAATAAAAATTCATTCCCAGGGTAAAACGCATTACAATATATCCATTCATACATATTCCATTGCCATTAAATTCTCACTAAAAAATCAGTCCAGGAAGCCAGATGTTATCATCAATCGCTCGATTTAACATCGCTAAGGGTTATAATAAAACAATCATTGAGTTTTTAAAAAAATATCGCTGAGTGTTATCATAACAATCGCTGGATTAACCACATGAATTCGATGTCCATAAAAAGTAAATTCGCAGACAATTAAAAGGATAAAATTTTGCAGCCAATAGATGGGTAAATGGAAACGTTGTCTGAAGATTCATTCACAGTCATGAATGGTTAAAAACATCATTGTCATACAATGGGGTAACTGTCAAAATGAATTTAATCAAAGTCACAAAAGTTTAAAAGAAACACTGTCATTCAAGTGGACAACGTTGAAATTTTTCCATTCAAGAGCTGGGAACTGTCATGAAGATCGCAGAGAATAAAATATAACCAGGACACAGAGGTGTTCATTTGAAGGAAGGCACAAGACAATCATTCAACCAGGAACAATCAACCGGGGTAGACAACTGGGAAAACTATTCTTCGCTCATCATCCACGCACAAAAAAGCAAGGAATTAGAATCTATAGGTCGCTATGCACCGAAGTGACGACCGTCGATTTGGCTCCTGGCTGACTGCTTAGGCGTGGATTGATGATCTAGGGATGAGGACAAAAGATAAAGCACAACTCTTCAAATAATCAGTAAAACGACAGAACATTCATAGCAATCAAGGATCGATGGCCAAGGAGATCAATCGATGCAACGAGTGTAAATCTCTGAGGATTTTAAGTTCTTGAAAAAAAATGCTAAGTGAAACATTTTTATTTACATAATAAAAGTACATAAATTAAAGCGTAAGATCAATAGTAATCCACAATGCAAAATTAAATCATGCGTAACGTAACCCAAGGTGACAACTCCGAGTCGTTGTCCCACACACTCTGTGCAACTCCCGCTTTCCGATCGATGTGACTTCACCGGTACCTCCCAACCAATGCTAGGGGTACTCTTCTTCCCCCTTATCCCCCCAAGCCGCAAAGGGGTCACACACACTAAACCAAAGAACAACTAGCTCCCAACTCACCTCGCAAGGCCGAGCTACCACTCCTCACCGAGTTGGGTATCCCAACTCCCACAAGATAAGTCAGTCAAGTCAAAAATTCTGCAGCGTAACGTTACACATCAAGGAAGAGATCCATACTCCTCCTCCTCCCTCCTTTATATAGAGTTTCTAAGTGATTTCTTTCCCAAATTCCCATTTAATTTATTTTTCAGTAATTTAATTCAGAAATAACCTCCCCCATACACATGTCACCCACCCCCTTAGTTGTACCAAAAATTGATTTCATTAACTATTTAATTACTCCTTTTTCCCTCACCCACCAAAAAGTATTCTTAAAATCGCTCCTTGGTGACCCCATACTCCCTTACACATTTTAAATGACCTACGCCCTTACTAAATTCCTAATTGAGTTCATTTTAGAAAGTTTTTAATGGCAAGATTCCTTACTAAGTTAGTCATTCTTCTTTTTGCTTATGTTTCCCTTTTTCTTTATGTTTCCCCTTTTCCCCTTAGTTTCCTAATTTTTTAAGTTTCCTTCTTTTCCCTTTTTATCTTAAACCCAAATTAGCAAGTGTAGAAAAATTACCTTTTACCCCTTTTTCTTTTTAATTAACAGATTTTAATTAGCAAATGTAGAAAAACAATCAATTCCCTTTTAAAATTTTAATCCCTCAATATCATTTGATTTTAATAAATTAATTGAATTTCTTACCCCCTTCTCGTCACACGTTTAATGATGATTTTTATTATTATTATTATTTTTACCACAAGAGTCACTTAGACCTATATTTTAGTTTCTGAGGATGGGCGACATTTTTGTTAGGGAAATTGTTTTTAAATATTTCTTATCACATCATTTGTTCTAAGGCCATCTAGGTTTATTCACTTATTAGTTAACAACACGACGTGCCCTTCAGGACGCACTAGGTGCTCCAAGGGTGCCACTCGCCTCATTCTATTTCCCTTGTGCAACGTGCCCTTCAGGACGCACGACGTGCCCTTCAGGACGCACTACGTGCTCTAAGGGTGCCACTCGCCTCTTGACTGACTTGGTAGATATCAAAAACCCCTGGAGTCAGTACTCCACTAGGTGATCTTGTGGGAGACTAAGGGACTCTAAGGAATAAGGCCCCTGCCTTATTGCGTGCCCCTTAGAATCATCATGAATGACTATCGCAGTCTGCCCTCACGACATCGCAAGTCTTCTTGAACTAAGTAATCATTAACCTACATTTTGAGCCATGGCAGGAGTGCTAGTAGGTTGTGGCAGGGCTGTTGTCCACACCTCTCCCTCAATGTCTCTGGTAGTCGTGCGTGGCCCCTCTACTCTACATGTGAGTCCTGTAGGCAAGCTATCGTCAGCCTGCATCATCAACAAATCATGTCAGAAATAAGATCCATAATCATAACATCTAATCAGATGCACATATGTCACAGATACAACAATCAAACCCCAATAGTCCACTCCTTGACTCGATCTGGAGTCCAAGGGGTTTCATCGATGCCCTTGCATCCTCAAGGTCCACAGTCCTGTACACTTAGGAGAACCCAATCAATAGCACCTGTCTATGTCAAAACAACGATATAACATGTCATCATATCCATAATGCCTCATAATCATACTCAGATTCCCAATAGTATAATAATCTGGATCACTTGGAAGCAAGTGTCCTCAAAGAATAAGTTTGCTCAGTGCGTGCAAGAGCGGGATGTTACATACACCCCCTTTTGGTCTAAACTTCATCCCGAAGTTTCACAGTATATAAGTGCTGAAATAAAGTGTATCACAGTGACATAAGTCTATCTATCAAACAAAAATGGAAACTATTGGCACATATCATATGCGTCCTCCCAGGTCACCGAGTGCAAACTATAGTTGTCCCACTAGAGCTTGACCTGATCTATGGTTTGACGCTGTAGTTGTCGAATGCGATGATCTAGGATATGGATTGGCTCAGCCATGAGCACCCCCTCATCCGACACCTGCAAGGAGCTCATGTCAATAACATGTGTAAGATCACTAATATAATGTCTCAAAATAGATACGTGAAAAACATCATGCATACGCCTCAAAGAATCAGGCAAGGCTAGTCGATAGCGCACGAGCCCCTTCCTCTCCACAATCTCGAAAGGTCCCATGAACCTAGGAGAGAGTTTATCTCCTTTTCCAAACTTGATTGACTCTTATGCGGTTTTACCAGTAAGAAAAATCGATCACCAACTTCGAAACTACGGTCAACATGACGCACATCGACATAACTCTTCTGCCAATCCTATGCTTCTTTGATCCTTTATATTATTGTTTCCATTTGATATTCCATTTCTTGGATCACTTCTAGTCCCACCAAGACCCTATCCTCAAGTCGATCCCATCTCAAAGGCGTCTAACACGGTCGCCCATAAAGGAACTCGAAAGGCACCATCTTAATGGTGCTTTGGTAACTGTTGTTATAAGAAAATTCTACCAGTGGCAAGAATTCATCCCAATGCTTTTGTTGGTCCATCATGTACATGCGCAACATGTCTTCCAAGATTTGGTTTGTTTGTTTGGTCTTCCCGTCTGTCTCTGGGTGATACGCAGTACTAAAGTTAAGTTGGGTTCCCAAGGCCTCTTGGAAATTCATCCAAAATCATCCAGTAAACACCGATCCTCGATCGGATATAATCCTCTTAGGCACGCTATGCAGCCTCACAATCTCACTAATAAAAACTCTAGCTATGTCAGGTGCCTCATACGTCATACGCACAGGAATAAAATGAGCTCTCTTCGTCAGAGTGTCGACTACCACAAAAATCGAGTCGTGTCTCCTTGCCATCAGTGGGAATCCAACAACAAAATCCATCGAAATAACCTCCCATTTCAAATCTTGAATAGCGTGTGGATGTAGTAATCCTGTTGGATGTCTATTTTTAGCCTTTACCTGCTGACATTCTAGACATATGGCCACATAGTTGACTATGTCTGCCTTCATTCCTTTCCAGAAGAATAAGGGTTTAAGTTTCGCCCTCATCTTCATGACACTTGGGTGAGCCATGTACACTGCTATGTGAGACTCGTTTAGGATAAAACTCCTTAACTCGTCATTCGGTGGTATGTAAATCTGATTCTTAAACCTCAATAATCCATCTTCATCAAACGTAAATCCTTGAAACCTTTGGTACCATCATTGTGTTTTGTCTGATAAAATCCTTGACCTCTTTGTACCAGTCATCGTCGCGCTGTAACGTTAGAATATTTTCACATAGTCGTCTGAAGCGACAACAACGAAAAGATGCATGGTCTCTGACTCAATGCATATACCACTCGGTTCACTGTTCCTTTTATGTAAGTAATCTCGAAATCGTACTCACTAAGCAATTCCGACCAACACTATTGTCACGCGTTCAGGTCGCTTTGCGTAAAGAAGTATTGTAGTCCATAGTGGTCTGTTTTTAGTTCAAATTTTCATCCAATAGGGTAGTGTATGCAAACCTTCAAGGCATATACAATGGCTAATAACTCCAAATCATGCATTGTGTAGTTCTCCTCATTCCTTCTCAATTTCCTCAAGATGTAAGTGATCAATCGACCGTCTTACATCAAGACTCTGCCTAAGCCTTCCTTTGATGCATTAGTGCATACCAAGAAGTCCGTGTCCATGTCAGGGGCCTTTAGTATTGGCACCATTTTCAATAGCTCCTTGAGCCTCCAAAATGATTCCACGCATTTCTCGGTCCAAACAAACTTCTTGTTCTTCTTCTGCAATTCTGTGATTGGATTTTCTATCTTTGAAAATCCCTCGACGAACTATTGATAGTATCCTGCTAAACCCATGAATCTACGCACTTCCGGGACATTCGTCGATGCAGGCCATTCCATAATAGCGTCAACCTTTGTTGGATCCATGAAAATAACTTCGTCGGACATGACATGCCCTAAGTAGTGAATCCTCGATTGATAAAACAAGCATTTGGACAATTTCCCATACAATTTGTGCTCTCGCAGACACTGAAGTACCAAGTGAAAGTGATCGTCATGATCCTCCATCGTCCGAGAGTAGATCAAAATATCATCAATGAATACTTGGATGAACTTGTCTAAGTACTCATGGAACACCTTGTTCATCAAACTCATAAATACCCCTTGGGCGTTTGTCAGTCCAAATGGTAAAACAATAAACTCATAATGTCCAAACGTCATCTTAAAGGCGGTCTTGGGGACGTCATCCTCCTTGATCCGTAACTAGTGATACCCTAATCTCAAGTCAATCTTGGAAAACACTGTAGCACCCTTCATATAATCAAACAAATCATCTATCCTCAACAATGGATATTGATTCTTGACCGTTTCCTTGTTCAATTGATGGTAGTCAATGCAGAGTCTCCACAACCCATCCTTCTTTCGTATGAAAATAACAGGCGCATCCCACGGTGACACACTTGGACGTATAAGTCTGAGGTCCAACAACTCCTTCAGTTGCATTCTCAACTCCTGTAACTCCAGGTTTGACATACGATAAGTCATTTTCGCTATTGGTTCAGTCCCCAGTTTTAGGTCTATGGTAAACTTCAATTCCCTCTCCGGCGGCATCCCAGGTAACTCCTCTAGGAAGACATCCGCAAACTCTCTCACCACATGAAGGTGTTCTAGACCTTCTGGTACTCCTTTCTTGTTTAATGCAAGGATCACATAAATCTTATATCCCTTGCGCATTCTCTTCCATAACTGCAAGGAAGAGATAAAACTTAGGGAAACTCCCTGGTTCCGACCTACAATCACGCGTATTTGTCCCTCATCATCGTCCAAGCTCAACCATTTTGTCTTACAGTTGAGTATCGCCTCGTTCGATTCCAACCAATCCATACTGATCACGACGTCATAAGATCCTAAGATCATGACTTATAGGTTGGCCCTCGTGACAAACTCTCCCAGGTTAAGGCTACAACCTGTAACCTTTCCTCCAACCTTTTGTTTGGCTCCCAAAGCCATCTCTACAAAGATAAACTCATCCTATTCGGTTGCCTTTACCTTAATCCTTTTTAGCATTGCACCCGAAATGAAACTCTCGGTAGCACCGTGATCTATCAAAATACTAAGGGTCTGGTCAACGACGGTACTTGACGTCTCGAGCATAGTCGACTGGTGCTATGCCTAGAAGTTATTCACTGTTGCATGAATCCGATGGGCCTTGCCCAAATCTACAACTGCAGTGGGTACGGATAATCCAAACGCTCTATACCTCTCCACTGGGCAATCGCACTGGTAGTGTGGCTCCCCACATGTCCAACACCCCTTCTTTGGTCTAGTACTCCTGGTACCTTAAGTAGAAGCTGACATCCCACTAGCCTGGAATCTTGGTCTGTTCTATTGAACAGGCCTAAAATTTTGTTGTTGCAGTCGACGTTGTTGATGATGCTATGGTCCCCGATAAGGTGTCCTTTGCTGAGGCAGTAGTCGCCGAGGTCTAGTGAAAGTGGATCTTCTCTAGAAGCCACGATACCTTCGCGTCTGTCTAGATGGTGTCTGATGCTGCTACGCACCAGATGACACCTGCGCTGCTGGTCTCGTTGGAGTCCTGTTCTGACCCCCACTAATAAGCTCCTCCTCTGCTATGAGGGCCTTCTGGACGACATCATGCAAGGTCTGAGGCATCATAATCCTAACCTTTGCACGTATGCTGACATTAAGGCCGAACAAGAACCCGTTGACCTTAAGTTTCTCAGTATTAAGGTGAAGAGCATACTGAAGAAACTCCATAAAATGTGCCTCGTACTCAGGCACCATACGACCGCCTTGTCGTAAGGCGTTGAACTCATTGAGCTGATGCTCAACAAATTCCTCTGATAGGTACCTTTCTCAAAACCGTTCCTTGAACAATTCCCATGACACATCTTCGATGGCCATGTTCAATTGTGGCAGGAGCGTCTTCCACCAAAGAAGAGCGCTCCCCTTCAGTTGAAATACTTCCATGCAGACCTTCATGTTGGAGGTATAGTCGCGAAGTGCAAAGCACATCGACATATTCTCCAACCATGCCTCAACGGCTGTTTCGTCTGGGGCACCAAAGAACTCGGGAAATTTGACCTTCTCGAGTTCGCAGTGAATGCTACCAGTACCAATTGGAGTGCGTGGTGGGCCCTCAGGGGGTGCCGATGCCTTGGCCTCATCTCTTTCCAAACAGTTGATCAGTGCCTTAGACATGAGATGAAAGAACCTCATCAGCCCAACCACATTACCCACTACTATCTTCTCCTACCTGACAACATGTTCGTCTCCCTGGGGTTTAGACCCCTCAGGCATGGATGCTACTTGAGGCGTCACACCTCCTCCCCTAGCACCTCATCGTCTTCCTCTACGACGTCCACTAACCATGATTACCTGCACGAATACAAGTCAACTTAATTAGCAACATTATAATCAAATATCATAACAATGAAAGCCGTAGTGTTCCCAAGTCGCGGGTTGAACCTGCTCTGATACCATATGTAACAACCCCGAATCGTTACGACTGCAAGCGAAGAGAAAAGTGATTTTTTTTTCTTTAGGAAAGAAGGAAACAATGACAACTATTGAACCACACAACTTGACAACGAGCACATGCACGCCGATCAGGCAATAGACAACAATGACTCAATGCAATAGCACAATGAGCAATGGGGCGAAACACACGTAGATAAAAATATAGAAATGACTACCTGCCCAACACAAACATGACAATGCCTACAAGCTAAAGGACAACATCCATGATCCCGACACAACTGCCTCGACGACCAACAACTAGAACCTCTATGGTGTGCAACCAAACACATGAAGGCGTTACAACCCAAACACCAAAAACAACTGCCACGAACGATGCCCACAATGGGTAGCACATACCCTGGCCAATTTATCCTTCGCCTCTATCCCTTAGGGCACGCAATGATCCCCTCATCAGGAATCATGCCGTCCCCAGGTGATAGGCGTGAAAATAACCCTAGCGCTACATAACCTATCTGGACCAAGGACTCTAGATGAATCCAAATTGCTAGGGGCTGAGTTACTGACAAGAGGAGTACACCCACACCCCAAGAAACAGGTCGACAAGATGCAAGGTGACGTGATTCGAAGAAAGAGTGCCAACACCCAAACCATTAATCAAGTCTAAATTAGTCAATAATTACAATCTAATTTAACATTAATTACAAATCCAATTTAGCAATTCCAAATTACCATTTGGTCAATTATTACAAATCTAATTTAACATTAAATGCAATCTAATTTAACAAGTATAAATTAATCACGAATTACAAATCTAATTTAGCAATTATCAATATATAACAATATTAACAATATCAAGGTATAATGCTATAGTTAAAAGACTATTAACAATATTAATGTCCAACATGTTGTCTAGCAATATTAACAGTATAAAAGTATACCAAGATTTCTATTAAACATTACAACTGCTGAGTAATAACAATGCAATTTAAGCAGGCTACTATCAACATTGTTGATTAATTGCTCAATTACAGGTACTTAAAATTCGGTATTGCAGTCTAAGTGTAGTTTCTATGGGGGTCTAATAATAATCAAGAAGTTGGTATATTAAATGCTATAAGTTGTCTAACAACATTATTGTCTATTATTTATTATGTGCAAGTGTACAGGCTATCGCTGGCTTAAATTGCTGTGGAAAATCAAACGTTTTCTCAAAACAAGATTGTTGTACACTACATATACTTGCTGTCATAATTCAATAAAATTAGCCATCAAACTGAACAATTTGAGGCATTGTCAATAATCAATATAATGCTATTAATGACGTTGAATACACATACATTCACATAAATAGGAATGCACTGTCTTTTAACAAGGAAATACACTACCACTATCTATTAACATCGCAATGTGACTATAATGGCAATATAACTGTGAGCACATTAGTCCATTATAATTGTGATTACATTATTATATTGTAATTGTGAATGCAATACCAAATCACAATATTCTTGTGATAGCCATCGTAAATTGCAATGCCAAATCTCAATATGACTGTGAATGCAATACCAATTCGCAATACCAATAAATCACAATACCAAAAATCATAAATCGCAAGCATAAATGAGTGTGATAGCCATGATAAATTGCAAATCGCAAATCATAAATGACTGTGCATGGTGCCAATCTGTGGATCAAAAATTGTGCAAGTGGCAATAGAATCGTGGTTAATGAAACGCCGGTGTAAATTACAATTCAGAACGCAAAGAAAAATCATTGTGGTTTATCATAGAATCGTGGTCAGATAAAGGGGAAAAATCGCTGTCAATGAAAATGAGTAAACTCAGGGAATACTCAGTAAACTCAGGGAATGCTTATGTAAAAGATAAACTCAGGGAATACAAATTGCTATCAATAAAAATAAGTAAACTATTAATAAAAATCGCTATCAATAAAAATAAGTAAACTTAGTAAAATGCTAAGCTTAGGGAATACAATTGCTATCAACAAAAATAAGTGAACTATCAATAAAAATAAGTAAAATCAGTAAAATGCTAAACTCAGAGAATACAATCGCTATCAATAAAAATAAGTGAACTCCGGGAATAATCAGTAAACTCAGTCAAGGCATAAGAAAAACACAATGATTAAAGCATGGGTAAAACACAGTGAAGGTGAGCGTTGTCAAGTGAAAAGGTTGGCATACTGTAGATGCATTCGTTGGGCCAGAATAGCTGAGGTGGTTGTCATTACATAATAAAAATGCATTCCTAGGGTAAAACACATTACAATATATACATTCATACATATTCCATTCCCATTAAATTCTCACTAAAAACTCAGTCCATGAAGCCGAGCGTTATCATCAATCGTTGGGTTTAACGTCACTGAGGGTTATAATAAAACAATCGTTGAGTTTTAAAAAAAATATCGCTGAGTGTTATCATAAAAATAGCTGGATTAAAAATCTGAATTCGTTGTCCATAAAAAGTAAATTCACAGGCAATTAAAAGGATAAAATTTCACAGCCAATAGATGGGTAAATGGAAACGTTGTCTGAATATTCATTCACAGTCACAAATGGTTAGAAACATCGCTTTCATACAATGGGGTAACTGTCAAAATGAATTTAATCACAGTCACAAAAGTTTAGAAGAAACACTGTCATTCAAGTGGACAACGCTGAGATTTTTCCATTCAAGAGATGGGAACTGTCATGAAGATCACAGAGAATAAAATATAACCAAGACGCAAAGGTATTCATTCGCAAGAAGGTGCAATAAAATCATTCAACCATGAACAATCAACAAGGGTAGACATCTGGGCAAACTATCCTTCGCTCATCATCCACACACAAAAAATTAGGGCATTAAAATCTATAGGTTGATATGCATCGAAGTGATGACCATCGATTCGGCTCCTAGCCGACTACTCAGGCGTGGACTGATGATCTAGGGATTAGGATGAAAGATAAAGAACAACTCTTCAAATAATCAATAAAACAACAGAACAATCATAGCAATCAAGGATCAGTGGCCAAGGAGATCAATTGATGCAACGAGCGTAAAGCTATGAGGATTTTAAGTTCTCAAAAACAAAACGCTAAGTGAAACACTTTTCTTTACACAATAAAAGTACAGAAACAAAAGCGTAAGATCAATAGTAATCTACCATGCAAAATAAAAGGATGTGTACCGTAACCAAAGGTGACAGCTCCGAGTCGTTGTCCCGCGCGCTCCGTGCAACTCCTGCTTGCCGATTGATGTGACTTCACCGGTACCTCCCAACCAACGCTAGCGGTACTCTTCTTCCCCCTTAGCCCCTCGAGCCGCAAAGGGGCCACACACACTAAACCAAAGAACAACTAGCTCCCAACTTGCCTTGCAAGGCTGAGCTACCACTCCTCACCGAGATGGGTATCCCAACTCCCACAAGATAAGTCAGTCAAGTCAAAAATTATGCAGCGTAATATTACACATC
>SNQJ01S0019062.1:58027-80605 GCA_010110895.2 Picea sitchensis | reverse complement strand
CGGATAATTTGGTGATCACCTCTCTCAGATGAAAACAACCCATAAAATTTTATTCATATGATATTTCCATCCCTAGATATTCAAATATTGCATTCAAGCAGTTAGGAAGTGTCATCCTTGTCAAGTATTTTCAAGGAAAATGCATGTGAATCATGCTCCATTGCACCTTTTAGTTACTATTGGTCCCTTCATCAAGTCGGGAGAGAATGTTATGTCATGTTTGCCTATCTGTGATAATGTTCACAAGTACATCATTTTGGTCATCAACTACTTCACCAAGTGGGGTGAGGCTATGTCAATGTTGTTGAACAATGGTAAGACAACAATGTTCTTCATATTCAATCATGCAATTTCTAGATTCAATGTGCCTCGAGAGATCGTTACAAATCACAATACTCATTTTCAAGACAAAATGATTAAGGAATTAGTTGTTCATTTAGGTTTCCACCAAGGGAACTCATTCCCATACTATCCTCAAGCTAATGGTCAAGTAGATATTGTTAATAAAGTATTGAATACCATGTTTCAAAGGATGGTTAGTAAGAATAAATCTAATTGACATTTGATTATTTTCCTAGCTCTTTGGGCATACCAAACCTCAACCAATACTGCAATAGGTTTTACTCCATTCCAACTTGTGCATGGGATAGAAGTAATTATTCCAATTGATTATGAAATCCCTTTATTGAAGCCAGTCATTGAGCTCTTGCTACATGCCTCACCTAAGGAAGAATGCCTTATTTATCTAGAGTACCTCGATGGACATAGTTGATATGCGACTACAACAAATGAGGTTCATAATAAGTAAATTAAATTTTAGTATGATAAAAATGTCCATCCTTGAGTGTTCTCTGAAGGATACTTGGTCCTTTTTTCTAATCAGGATAATGATATGCGAAGGGAAGGAAAGTTTGAACCAACGTTGCATGATGACACAACAACAAATCTTGACAACAATTCTAGCACCTATAGGACTATGCTCTGCCTTTAGAATGCACAACAGAACTCATGTTTTGAAAACACAACATAAATTTCATTTACTGTTATCAAAGATTGAAATAGAAGAATTTAATTACAACCACAAGAACACAAACAAGCTATGAATCCTTGCTTGGATCATTTATTTCATAACTCCTATGATTGTACAATGTGGTTAATAGATACAATCCTTCATCACATGATACATTCTTTTCTGAACCCCTTTCTCTTTGGTGATCTCAGTCACTTTAATCGAACTTGAGAGAAAATCCTCTTTTTCTTTTGACCAAATAACCAACCCTTCAATTCCTTTCCTCCTCCTTTTAATCCCCAATTCTTCTCTTGTCACTCCATTTCCATCTGCTTAAGGAGATGAACAATCATGATTGTTCTCTACCCAATCATTTCCCAATTCAAAATCCATTCCCTCTCCCTTCACCAACGATTTCCACTTGGAATTTTATCTTCCTGGGATGCGTGGAGTGGAATTACAACATAATTTATGTAGCATGGAGTTGCATCATATTACCTGCAGCGTGGAGTTGCAACATATTTTTTGTATCATGGATTTGCAGCACAGGAGTCATGATACTATCATTCATCATTTGGGTATGAGTCACAACACTGTTATTTGTAACAAGGAGTCACAACACAAGTTTCAAGGTAGAGTTACAACCATCTTTATTCATCCTAATTTAACTTGTACACAATTGAAATGTTTTTTTTGGGTGATGCGGATTGCCTAGAACCAAAGATGCTCCTACATCACATGACCCTTACATTGTGAGACATGTTTTACATAAAACATCTTATGATGTGGTTAACTATGAAGGTACCCCTTTAGATGAGCTCGAAAATGGGTTTTACCTTAAAAGGTATTATGCATAGGTAGTAATATCTCACGATACCCTTGTACATGTTTTATTATAATTTTTTTATTTTTCTTTTAAATTTTATGTTGTTTTCACTGCATGCTTATCATGCCTTGCACTTTGTTGGTAGATGTCATCAAATCTCCTTGTGTCATAGGATTCATAGACGATGCTAGTTGGTGTACTCAAAACCTCTTTTTTTCAACATGAGTGATCTATTCCCCTACTAGTCAACTATTGAAATTAGGTGGTATTTTCATTGGTCCTACGACCAACAATGTCACCAAGTATAGTGTGGTCATCGAATTATAAGTCAAATAAGTTGCGCTAAATATAGAACATTTAGTGGTCCACCTTGATTCATAGCTAGCAATGTATCAATTGAATAATGCTTATCATATTTGTGATCCAACACTTCTTTGAAAATCTTTATGGGTGAGAGTCCTAGAATGTCATTTTGAAATTATTGCATATGTCCATGTTCCTAAGAGGTTTAATGAGTTTAATAATTCATTAACTAGTGACCATTTAAATTGAAAGCTCACACATTAATTATCACATAATTATCACATAGCATGCATGTACATATCAATGAAAAATTGCATTCACGTAATTGTATTCATAGATAAAGTTAAACACAAATTCACATGTAGAATATAATAAAACACCTTTTGTATCCCAACTCTTGTTGTTTGTGGAAATCCTTTAACTTGTCCATAAATCTATAATGTTAACACATAACTTCCTTTACAATTGATGATAATACATGATGTGGGCATATAGACTAACAAAACCAAGACATCCATTAGATGAAAGGACTAAAGTTTCATCTTTGTCGCTTGTACCTTTGACAAATCTTTGTTACTTGTAACTTTGACAAATGAATATTTATATTTCCTAATTCTACATTTATTTTAATCTAATTAATGTTAGTTATTCGTAATAATTTGTATTAAATTTAATAGTCTTTTTATCTTTATTATTTTTCCATCTTTATTATTTGTACTATTCACAAAATATAATATAATAAATGAAAAAAAGTAGGTTATCTTTATTATTTTTCTATTCACAAAATAGAATATAATAAATGAAAAAATTAGGTTATCTTTATTATTTTTCCATCTTTATTATTTGTACTATTGACAAAATATAATATAATAAATGAAAAAAGTAGGTTACTATCTTTATTATTTTTCCATCTTTATTATTTGTACTATTGACAAAATATAATATTGACAAAATATAATATAATAAATGAAAAAAGTAGGTTACTATCTTTATTATTTGTACACAAAATATAATATAATAAATGAAAAAAAAGTTGGTTACTATCTTTATTAGTTTCCTTTATTATTTGTACTATTGACAAAATATAATATAATAAATGAAAAAAAGTAGTTACTATCTTTATTATTTGTACTATTGACAAAATATAATATAATAAATGAAAAAAGTAGGTTACTATCTTTATTATTTTCCATTGACAAAATTGACAAAATATAATATAATAAATGAAAAAAATGGGTTACTATCTTTATTATTTGTACCATTGACAAAATATGATATAATAAATGAAAAAATTAGATTACTATTATTTTTTCCATCTTTATTAGTTGTACCATTGAGAAAATATGATTGAGAAAATATGATATAATAAATGAAAAAAATAGATTACTGTCGCACTTTTTAAATTAAAAGCATTCTATGGTACAAGTGAATATTTATATTTCCTAATTATACATTTATTTTATTTTAATTTAAATTATTCATAATAATTTGTATTAAATTTAATATTCTTTCCATCTTTATCATTTGTACTATTGATATATTGATATAATATGATATAATAAATGAGATTTTATAACACTTTTAAAATTAAAAACATTCTATTAAATTAGGGAATATTATTTTAGGATATTATATTAACTAGAATTTTAATAGATCCACTCTAAAGTTCTTTAACTATATAACTATACTTGCAATCTTTGGCATTAAAGATCTCTCATATTGCTTAAACCTCCTCTACAAAGCTTGAAGTCGTGNTGATATAATAAATGAGATTTTATAACACTTTTAAAATTAAAAACATTCTATTAAATTAGTGAATATTATTTTAGGATATTATATTAACTAGAATTTTAATAGATCCACTCTAAAGTTCTTTAACTATATAACTATACTTGCAATCTTTGGCATTAAAGATCTCTCATATTGCTTAAACCTCCTCTACAAAGCTTGAAGTCGTGTTGGCTGGCATTACATTGACATTTTCTCTTCAAAAAAGTGAAAAGATTAAAATACCACTTTGATATTACCTTTCACCAGGCGTACATGAATATCCATCTAATTACTCAAGTCATATACCTATTAAAGACATGCTACTAGATCACCCATAAAAAAGATATAATCCATTTTTTCAATTTTTATATATTATAAATTCTTAAAATATTTGTAATTGAATTGTTTTAACACATTGATATAGTGTAGTAATAGTAATAAAAATTTAACCAAAGGAGTAAAGGGGTAGGGTAGGGTAGGGTAGGGTAGGGTATGTATACTTTCGTAAATTTTATCAGTCAAATAGATTATTATTATTATATGAATTAAAAAAATCAATTTTCAATATTTAACGTTTAATTTTGTCAAAATTTTTTAACATAAAAATCAAGATATAATTTTTTTTTTATTAATAATAAATGTAGCTATATTCACCTTTAATATATATTTGAGAAATGAATGTTTAAATCTTAATATATATTTGAGAAATGAATATTTAAATCTTAATATAAGTATAATTAAATTAAATTTGGTTTCCATATTGTTGAGCCCAATCCATTAAAATAAAAAATGGAATTCCACAATTCTATATAAACTCCACAATTTCTCTATTAAAAATTCTCTATAAACTCTACAAATTCCACAATATATTTATATATGCCACAATTGTATCCATTATGAAAAATATGTCAAAACTTCTCTTTAATATTCCATAAATTCCATAGTGGATCTTTATATGCCACAACTAGATCCAACTATGGCATGACAAGATAACACATTTTCTTTAACAAAAGCTATTTGTAATGATAAGAATTTTTTTAGCACAAGGGTTAATATTAGTGCATGGTTTTTAATTTTATTAATATCATTGTATGGTTTTTAATTTTATGGAATTAAGGGTTATTAGTGTAATTGGTTTGAAAGGATTTCGTAAAAAATTAATCAACTAAAGATTGGTACGGTTTTAATTAAATAGAATTATCAAGTGATTTTGACATTTTAAATACTCTTGAGCCAAAAACTAATCTTACAAATCACAAACACACCAACAAACAAAACAAAATTATCACTAAAATACAAAACATGATAATATAACTTTAAATTTTATACTCTTTTATCCTATAATCACAAAATAAGTGATTGAACATAAACTATTCATTACCACACCCTTGTAATGATAAAGACGTACGCATTATACGAATTCCAAGCAAAAATAAATCATAAAATTGCATAACAAAAATAATGAGACATTTAAAATTTGATTGCTTGCTTAGCTATGATGGTCATTCTTTAGTTCTCATGTTTATGATATTATAATTTATCATATTTTATGTTTTACTAAGGGTTTTTTTAATATTTTGTAGATTGTGTGTTAATGATATTATAATTTATCTTATTTATTCTTCAATTCCTTTTTTGTTGCCTTGTCTAAATTTTACATGGCATTGGACCCATGGGGCTGAAACAAGTGAATGGATGTGTATGTTGTGGATTGGTGCATAATTTTGTTTATAGATTTATATATTTTATAAATTAAATATTTTTAATTGTGTGTATTATTCTCTTACAAATTTTTATATTTTATAAATTAAATATTAGATATTATTTTTGGGATTAACTGCGTAGTGTAAGTCATTAATCTATGATCCATATTCATGAGTATTAGTTGTAACTAACCAATAATTCTCATGATTTGAATAGTCCACTTAGCACTCATTGCATGGGGTGATGCTCACAGAGGTGAAGAAATGGGATTGAAGCCAACGAAATGAATCACATAGCATCAATCATCACTTTCGGGGCTTGCACACGGTAACCAGGGTGGTCACCCATCCCAAGATGCCTCTGGCTCAAGCTTGCTTAACTGTGGAGTTTTCCCCACAATCAAGCCCACTTAGCTTGCTACCCCATTTGCAAATGAGGTAGCAAGTTAAGTGGGCTTGATTGCCTGGGAAGTCCTGGTAACCGGGTGCAAGCCCCCAAAGTGATGATTGATTTCTTCACCCCTGTGAGCATCACCCGATGCAATGAGTGCTAAGTGGACTATTCAAATCATGAGAATTATTGGTTAGTTGCCACTAATACTCATGAATATGGGTCATAGATTAATGACTTACACTACGCAGTTAATCCCAAAAATAATATCTAATATCTTGCACTGGGTAAACCCCTATATGCTTAAATTAAATATTTTTAATTGTGTATATTATTTTCTTACAAAATAATCGAATTGCTGCGTGAAGAGGTAATCCGCCCATCGTTGAGAGAGGAGCCATGCGGGAGCATATCTGTGTGGCATTGGCAGAATCTATGTGGCATTGAGCGTGGAGAGGAGCACCTGCGTGGAGAGAGGTGTGTGACCTGCCTCATCAAGCGAGAAGGTTCGTTTGACGCACAATAAGCGGATTATTGCTTTAAATTATGATCTGAGCGTCTCAGCGTCTTAGTGATTATCTGAGCGAGATCATTCCTTATACCTGCGCGGATTATCTGAGCGAGATCACTATTGTTGTGGTGAATGTGCATTGTTCGTTCCCTTGTTCCAGAGCACATTGCGGAATCAGATACCCAACGTTGTAGAAAGAGTAATAGACAATAGCATTAAATTTCTTGAGCTCCTCTCCTCCTATATTGTTGACTGCATCTGAAACAAGTGTGCTACACTTGTACTCGTTTAGAGTCCGTTTGTATGTACTCGTAATTATGAAGGCGGTGTCTGCAAATTTTGAGCCTATATTAAGGGGATCATCCAAAACTTGGCAGTTCTTACCCTTGACTTTTCAGAGCATAGTTGGTATTACTGCTGAGATAGCGAGATCGTTGCTTCTTAAGATCATGAATTGATAAAGGAGGTATTGAGAACAGTTTCTGCACATTATTGTTTGGGGATTTTAGATACTTACACTCTTTAGAGTAAAGCCAGATCATTGCTGCAACAAAACACTTAATTGTTGGTGACTTTTATCATTGATATCGGTAATTTGGTGATTTGAGTTTGTGTAATTTGGTGATTAAAGCGATAAGAAATAAAAAGGAGATCACTTTCTCAACGAAGTTTGCAAGGATGGTGAATCCGTTGGCAGAAACGCACCTCAACGAAGCCAAGCCAATAAGTTAGATGGCTCGAATTTCATTAATTGGAATTTCAAAATGCAAACCTTCATGGAAGGTTATGGCATATGGACGATTGCGAAAGGAGATGAAGCATGACCCGATGCGATTGCAAGTGCGACAGTGGAAACAATCCTAGATTGGGATAAGCGAAAGCCAAACTATTGTTGAGAATGTATGTTAAAGATAACATAATTACGCATATTAGAGATGCTAAGACTTCTAGTGAAACCTGTAAAGTACTTAAATATCTGTATCAGACTAATAATACAAATCACATTATTTTCCTAAAGAGTAAATTGCTAAGTATTAAAATGGATATAAATGAGACTGTTAGTACTTTTTTGGGTGAATTAAAGAAATGAAAGATAAATTGGGAGATATAGGAGAAAAAGTGTCATACACTGATCTTGTCACAATTGCCCTAAATGGAATGCTAGAGCACTATCAAATGTTTATAATAGGCCTTGCAGCGAGAGAGAAAGCTCCTAATTTTGAGGAACTGATAGGTATATTATTGCAAGAGGAAGAGAGGCATGTGAATTTGAAGCCTCATAATTTAGACTTATCACTATGGACAAACAAGAGATTCCCTAAAGGAAAACCACTAGAAGGAGGCAGAGGAGGAAGTTCATTTCAGAGGAAGTCATTTCAAAAGCCAAATCAAGGTATGCCATCGAATAGAAATGAACCTAAGTGCTTCTATTATGGTAGGACTGAGCATCTTGCCAAAGAATTTTAGAAGAAGAAAAATGATGATGAGGCTAGGCATAAAAATAGAAAACATTCATGACATTTTGCAGAAGAAAACCTGAATAGTGATTCAAAAGATCTCAAATTGTTTGTGTCTAATGTTGCAATGTCTGTTGAAACTGATGATGTTGATGCATGATTTGTTGATTCTGGAGCTTCAATTCACATGACATGTAACACAAATTGGTATATAAACTTTAAAGAAACACATAATGGTGCCCATATTTATCTTGGAGATGATCGTTCTTAACAGATCAAGGGATATGGAGATATTCCAGTAACACTTCTAAATGGTATTGTTAGACACATTCACAATGTTGCGTATGTCCCTGGGATAAATGAAAACTTGATTTATGTGTCCACCATTATAGATCATAATTTGAAGGTTGAATTCTTCAAGACACATTGTATAGTGAAGGACTTGTAGGATCATTACATAATTGTTTCATCAAGAGTCAAAGTTGGAGGTCTGTACAAACTTGATGTCACCAACAAGAATCATCAAGCATTAACTTATGCAACTATTCCTATAGAATATCTTTGGCACCAAATCTATGGTCACATTAATTATCATGATTTGTTGTTATTACAAAAACAAATTATGGTTGAAGGACTCCCTATGTTGAAGAACGAGTATGCTTTTTGTGAAGGTTGTGCATTAGGAAAGATGCACAAATATGAATTCCCCTCTAATCTTGATAGGAGAAAAAGAGATCTTGTAGAACTTGTGCACACTGATGTTTGTGGACCAATGCAGACAAGTTCTCTAGGAGGTGCTTATTATTTCTTATTATTTATTGATGAATGCACAAGATAGACATGGGTTTATTTCCTTAGGAAAAATAGTGATGTTTTTGAATACTTCAAGGAATTTAAAAACACGGTGGAGAAGAAAACAAGAAAACCCATCAAAATCGTCCACTCAGATCAAGGGGGAGAGTATAGATTGGGGAACTTCATCAAGTATTGCAAAGATCATGGAATATTACAACAATTTATAGTACCCTACACTCCACAGCATAATGAAGTTGCAGAAAGGAAAAACAAAACTATGGTGGAGTGTGCACGAAGTATGATGAAAGGTAAGAATCTCTCAAATGCTTTTTGGGCCGAGGCCATTAGCACTGTTGTTTACTTAAAGAATAAAAGTCCAATAATGTGTCTTGATCATAAAACTCTTTTCGAAGCCTTGTATGATTCTAAACCAGTAGTTAATAATTTTAGGATATTTGGGTGTAAGGATTTTGCACATATTCCAAAGGAGAACAGGAAGAAGCTTGATGCTAAAGATATCAAATATATTTTTATAGGGTACTGTTCAGAATTTAAAGCATATAAATTGTTTGATCCATCTACTCACAAAGTGTTTGCAAGTAAAGATGTAATTTTCCATGAGCAAGCAGAAGGAAATAATGAAGACAACGGTCATGAAGGGTGGCATGTACTTCTTGAAGATGAGGAGGTCAAAAAAGAGAAACAACAACAGAAAAAGGAACCTAGTGACATGGATACATCCATTAGTGAAGAAGAATATTCACAAAATGGAGAAGAAGTCACCAGTCAATTGAGAATATCTTCACAACAGGTTCGTCCACATGAAAAGTATAAAGATTATGCCCTGATGAGTAATATTTCAAATGTCATAGAACCCATGAGTTTTAATGAAGCTAATGAACATGAAGAGTGGAGAAAAGAAATGGAGGAAGAATATGACTCTATAATGAAAGACAAAACTTGGGAACTGACTAAATTGCCTAGAGATAAAAATCCCATAGGATGTAAATGGATATACAAACATAAATTCAAAGAAAATGGTAATGTAGATAAATATAAAGACAGATTGGTGGCAAAAGGGTATTCACAGAAATAGGGCATTGATTATGCAGAAACATTTGTACCAACAACTAAATTAAACACTATAAGAATGATAATTGCACTAGCTACAAAATACCATTGGAAGCTTCACCAATTAGATGTAAAGTATGCTTTTCTGAATGGTGAGTTAAAGGAGGAGGTTTACCTTACTCAACTAGAAGGGTTTGTGAAAAGTGGCCAGGAACATTTAGTGTGTAAATTAAAGAAAGCATTTTATGGACTGAAACATGAACCTAGGTCATGGTATGAGAACATAGATTCCTTCTTTCTTAAGTAGGGGTTTATGAGGAGCAAAAGTGATCCGAATCTATATACCAAGTTTGATGAAAAGGGGCATGTTGTATTGATTTCCTTATATGTTGATGATTTAATTCTTACAGGAAATTCAAAAAAAATGATTAATGGAATTAAGAAGCAGATGTCATAGGTATTTGAAATGAACGATCTTGGTGAGTTACATTACTTCCTCAATCTTGAAGTTTGGAGAAATGTTGGTCAAACCTTTGTGTCTCAAGGTAAATATGTCAGAGAAGTACTTAAGAAGTTTAAAATGGATGTGTAAGTTTCTTATGTTCCAATGCAGCAAAACAAAAAACTTTACTGTGATGATGGTTTGAAGGAGGTAAATGATACAATGTATAGAGATGGTGGGAATATTGAACTATCTCACTAAAACCAGACCTGCCATATGATATTTTGTTAGTGTGTTAAGCCAGTTTATGGATAAACCTTTATAAATTCATTGGAATGCAACGAAAGGGATACTCAGGTATCTCAAAGGAACAATTGATTATGGTATTAAATGTATTGATTCATTCGATGTTGAACTGACAGGTTACCCAGATTTAGACTGGGATGGAAATTTAGATGATCAGAGATCTACTACAGGTTATGCCTTTGGCATTGGATCCGAGATTGTTTCATGGAGCAGTAAGAAGCAAACTATTGTATCTTTGTCATCCACTGAGACATAATATAAAGTGTTGTGTGCAACAACTTATGAAGCTGTTTGGTTGAGAAGACTACTTCAATATGTTGGAGAAGAACAAAGGAAAGCTACGATAATCAAATGTGATAACCAAAACTCAATCAAGTTGGCAAATAATCCAGTTTATCATTCAAGGACAAAGCATGTTGATACTCAATTCCACTTTGTTCGAGAAACGATGCAGTCTAATGACATTGCTTTAATGTATTGTAATACTAATGAGAATGATGGTGATATTTTCACTAAGCCTCTTGGGAAGATAAAATTTGAACTGTTTAGGGAGATATTAGGTGTGGATGCCAATCATTTATCCATTAAAGGGGAGACTTAAAGATAATGAAAATTAGTTGTGGTGATTAGTTTCCAACCGTTTCTAAATTGTATGCCATCATATATTTATATCTTGTAATTCTCATTAATTATTTGAACGAAGTTTGGCTTTGCTTCCTCAACCTCCATGTGTTGTGAGTCGGTTTTACATTCTCTCTAGTTTTAAGTATCTAAAGTATAAAAAAAAGATAAACTCATGATAACTCTAAAGTATACATGATAACTCTAAAGTATACAGAAAAGATAATTTAAAAGTGGATTTTTTTTTTCCCTTCTTATGATAACTCATGATAACTCTAAAATACAATTTTACAACACTATACAAAGTAAACTCTTAAGCTCTATTTCTCTTTGAGAGATCTCTTGTTCACTTGTCTCTCACCTTTTCCTCTTAGATTTTATCGCTCAATGAGATATCCTCCTTCACACGGAACATCCCATATATTTAGTGGCTTTGTAATTTCTTAACAATTACATTCCAATGCATTTTGAAACGATAGTGTAACTGAGTGCCATGTGGTTACATTTTCATTGTTTCCACCTTTAGATTTTTAACAATATTTTATAATTAATTACAAATCAATGCTCTATTGCTTAATTGTTAACTACTTAACAATTACATTCTATTACTTAATTGTTAACTACTTAACAATTACATTCTATCGTATTTGAACTAGTGTAAATGAGTGCCATGTGGTCCCACTTTCATCAAGGGCTTCCAAATTATCACCATCAACACGAAACTGGTTCCTATATTCACCTTTCATAGGCTTAACTTGGGACATGTAGATATTGGATTTTATGGACTTTGTTCTATCTTTGGCTTCAATTCTAGCTCTAGCTTTAGCTTCGATTCTAGCTCTATCTCTTGTTAACATTTTGGTTATGGTTTTTGCTCAGGCTTTAGCTTTGGCACTTACTCAAGGTTTGAATTTGGCTTTATCTCTTTCTGACAACCTCTAACTTCTCATATTTATTCCCATAAGATTAACATGCTTCACAATATAAGAACAAATTTGAAAGCATTTGCAGTATTGAAACACCCTTATATCATTGATCCATAATTCTTTTTTTCATTTCATAAATTAAATATTTACTTAATTTTGAATGCCATTTCCCAAATAAAACATAGTTCTCTCAAATTATAATATGAGACACAATGAAAAACAACACTCTATAATTCATTCCACATACATAAATTAAAATTGGAAAAGACCCTTCTCATGTAAAAAAAAATCTAGAATATTTTAATTTATGGGAATTTGGAACGTGGACCCTTAGGCTCCATGGTTCTCTAAGAGACCTTCTCACTTGTATCTCACATTTGTCTTTCATATTTCATCATTCAATGAGAGATCCTTCAATGAGAGATCCTTCTTGTTGTTGGCTATCCCATATTGTGCTTCTTTGTAACTACCTAACAATTACATTCTATCTCATTTTGTAACTATAGTGCAATTGAGTGCAATATGGGTTGCTAGGTGGCTCAAATTTACCTTCTATATTTTTAACAATATTTCAGATTTGATTACAGATCACAAGCTGTCAAAAAAGAAATGTAGATTCTTGCAACAAAGACACAAAATATGATTTAAAAAACATGGAGTAGCATCATATATGGGAAGAAGACATTGAAGAAGGTTCACACAACATTTGTAGAATTGTGTGGGCAAAGAAACAATTTGTAGCATCATGCATGGAAATAAGAGACCCCTTCACATGAAGGAGAAAACTAGAGCTTGAACTTAACCCCAAAGAACAAGATCCCTATTTGCATCTTTTGCTAATTGTTTAAAGAATTCCTTGTTTGCTAGAGTGAAAATGTGATTTGGAGAAGAATCCCTTGTTTAATTGGTTGAAGTTACACTATTATAGACAATGTTAATTGACTAGATGTGTAGGGGTTATGTCTATGCAATGCTGTTGTGGTCAAAAGTGAACATTGAAATGTTGTCTACATTTAAAGAGGCTATGCCACCATATATAAGATCTCACCCTTCAACATCCTTTCTTTCTTAATTCTCATATCTATTTAATATGGTGTTGAGAAAGCAACAACTTCCTCATACATTTTTCATCTTTGTCACATGAAAAAGGAAAAAAAGGGTTGGGCCCCTCTCATTTTTTTTGCCATTGAATCTAAAAAGTCTAGTCTTTCAAGTTGATTATCATTATTTAGAAGAATTTTGATTTTGAATAAGTCTAGGATTCTTTTCAAGACCCCATCAAGTCATCAATTACTTTTTAGCCTTTTGATCTAACTCTTATTGAGAAAAACAATCTTATTGTAGCCTAGAAATTTTGTTAGATCACATTTTTAGAAACTTGCTTTCGATGCGACATAGTAAAACAAAATCATTTTTTGTGTGATACATTGCAAAGTGGGAAAATTTGGCTATTACTGAAGCAAAAGACTTAGAATTTTTTTTGTAAAGTTTCAATGTTTTGCAATGTAGAATTTTTTTTTTATCTTTGTGAGATATCACAACTTTCACAGTTTTCTGCTAGTGCGATACATTGAAACTTAGAAAAATTCCTAAGTTTTAGAGAATGTAGATTTTCGCAGTTCCTCGTGATAATATTTTATTAGATTTATGGATATAAATTGCGTATGATTTTTTGAAACGTCCAATGTTTCAAGTGGACACTCCACCCATCATCAAGAGATCTTGAAGCAATGAGGATTGAAAAGAGTGTTGAGGAGAAACTTATAAAGACTAAAATTAATATGAACATTGGGGAAAAATGGACAGACACTAGCCGTTAAAATTTTAAATGATTTGAATTAAATAAAAGTTAATGTTATTAATAATGAACGTGGAAAAATAATTGAAGTATAACAGGATAAATAATTAAAGAATAAAAAAATAAATAATTGATTATAGGTTGAGTGAGAAGTAATGATGACAAGATCCAATTAATAATGATAGTATAAAATGTTAATTTATATCTATTAAAATAATACTCAAATTATCAAACAATTAAAGGTTAATATATCTTTAACATGATTAAGATTTAAGATTTAAGGATCAATAATAATTAGAATTAGTTAAAAATATAATCAAAGATTCAAGGTCAAATAATTGAATTCTATTTGACCTTGAACCTTTTATTATATTTTTAACTAATTTTAATTATCATTGATCGTTATTTCAATCCTATCATAAATATCTTAACAATTAATTGTTAGATTATTTGATTATTATTTCAATAGTCATTACTTAACCTTTTTTACTATTAGTATTATTAATTGGATCTTGTCATCATTAATTCTCACTCACCTTTTAAATAATTATTTAATTATTTATCCTTTTATACTTTAGTTATTTATCTTGTTATATTTTAATTATTTTCCCCTTTATACATTCATTATTAATAATATTAACTTTTTTTTTTAATTCAAATTTTCAAAATTCTATCCATTTTCCCTCAATGTTCACATTAATTTTAGATTTTATAAGTCTCTCCTCAACACTCTTTTCAATCCTCATTGCTTCAAGAGTTTCTGATGATGGGTGGAGTGTCCACTCCAAACATTGAACATTTCAAAAACTCCATACACAATTTATATTTATAAATCTAATATGATGCAACCCCCCTCCTAATTCTGTTTCTCCCGAAAAACTAATCAACAAAACACTGATGTAACGACACGTGCCCTCCTGGATGCAATGAACCAGATCTTCTCCGCTCTTCGCGAATATTTTTTTTCCTCACTCTCTCTCCCTCCATGGATTTCTTCTGAAGCACCACTTCTTCGAAATACGTGGATCTCCTCCATGTGTCCCCTCCAGATCCAACGGTCTGGATTCACTCCGCTCTTCGCGACTTTGCGAAGATTTCCCTTTTCTCTTAGAAAATCTTCCGGAACTCAATCTCCCATACCTTCTGATATTTTTCCACCTGTCTCCTCCTGACGATGGATGGCTCTACTTGACTTTGGGACTTCGCAATTCCACTTTCCTGTGCACTTGAAAGGAGTTGAAGGCTCATGCACTTACCCCTGGATCGAACGGCTATCGATCCTCTGTGTTCAGATCCGACGACTAGGATCTGTTCTCTTGCTATGCATGTTCCTCCTTCCTCCTGGACCCTGATCTGATAGTCCATATTTTTTTCAACAACAGTTCTGATGGTTGTTGTCACTCCTCCTCCTGAGCTTTGTCCTTCTCTTGACTTGGAAGAATTTGCAAGTGTCAAAGGCTTCGGCCTATGATACTTCTTCTACGAACCCGACTGCTGGGTCTTGACTTGTGCTTCTCCTCCTAAGCTTTCAGACTTGGTATAATTCCGTCTCCAGCACACACCTTGCGCTATCTCCTCTGAACTTTCACCTTGCTTAGAATTTTAAAGGGTCTCGGCCCTCTGCTTCCTTCAAAGGTTTTTTGCGCCCTCCTGGAACTTTCTATGATCGTCCTGATATTTTTCGAAATTGACACCAGTTCTCTCTTACATGCACTCCTTGCGCTTTGTCTGAACCTTGTGACAACTTCAAATTTTCAACACTCTGTCTAAGTGTTGGCTTGGTGCCCTCCTTGCACAGGCTTTCCCTGAACCCTGAGTTCTTTCAGGTTCACTGATGCACACCTTGCATCCACTCTATGCACACTTGCAGAGCTCTCCTATAGAGTATTCAACAACTCCGAGGTATTTTCTCCTTCAAAAGGTCTCCAGAGTGTTCAACAACTCTGGTTCCTTCAACTATGTAACGAACCCAACGTTACGACTCCAAGCGAAGTGAAAGGTGCAAGATTTTTTTTTTTTTTTAGGAAAGAAGGCAAAGACGACAACAGTTGAACCACACAACTGGATGATGAACACCATGCCTGCAGAACAGGAAACAAACAACAACAACTCTACAAAAAAAATCAATAAAACCAATAGGATAGTCACAATAATTAGGGATCGAATGCAAAGGGAATCAAGTCAAGAAACAATCTTAAGGCTATGGGGCATTTGAGTTCTCAATTAAAATTCTAAGTCAAACAACTTATTTACACAGTTAAAAATACATAAATGAAAGCGTAAGGTCAATAGTAATCTACCATGCAGAATAAAAGCATGCGTACCATAGTCCAAGGTGACAACTCCGAGTCGTTGTCCCACGCGCTCCATGCAGCTCTTGCTTGCTGATCGATGAGACTTCACCAGTACCTCCCATCCAACACTGGGGGTACTCTTCTTCCCCCTTAGCCCCCTGAGCCGCAAAGGGGCCACACACACTAAACCAAAGCACAACTAGCTCCCAAATCGCCTCGCAAGGCCGAGCTACCACTCCTCACCGATCTGGGTATCCCAACTCCCACAAGATAAGTCAGTCAAGTCGAAACTTCTCCAACGTAACATTACGCATCAAAGAAGAGATCCATACTCCTCCTCCTCCATCCTTTATATAAAGTTTCTAAGTGATTTCTTTCCGAAATTCCCATTTAATTTAATTTCCAATAATTTAATTCATAAAAATCCTCCCCCGTACACATGTCACCCATCCCCTTAGTTGCACCAGAATTTAATTTTCATTAATTAAATATTTACTCCTATTTCCCTCACCCACCTAAAAGCATCCCTAGAATCACTCCTAGGTGTCCCCATATTCCCTTACACATTTTAATGACTTACGTCCTTACTAAATTTCTAGTTGAGTTCAATTTAGAAAGTTCTTAAAGGCAAGGTTCCTTACTAAGTTGGTCATTCTGCTTTTTCCTTATGTTTCACTTTTTATTTATGTTTCCCCTTTTCCCCTTAGTTTCCTAATTCTTTTAAGTTTCCTTCTTTCCCCATTTTATCTAAAACTCAAATTAACAAATGTAGAAAATTACCGTTTTCCCCTTTTTCTTTTTAATTAATAAATTTTTAATTAGCATACGTAACAAAACAATTATTTCATTTTTTAAAAATTTAATCCCCCAAAGTAATTCGATTTTTATAAATTAATTGAATTTCTTACCCCATTCTCATCACATGTTTAATGATGATTATTAGTATTAATTATTTATTTTAATTTTTACCACAAGTATCAGTTAGACCTACATTTTATTTTCCTAGGTTCGATGACATTTTATTAGAGAAATTGTTTTTAAATATTTCTTATCACATTATTTGTTCTAAGGCCATCTAGGTTTATTCACTTATTAGTTAACAATGCGACGCGCCCTTCAGGATGCACTAGGTGCTCCAAGGGTGCCACTCGCCTCATTCCATTTCCCTTGTGCAACGTGCCCTTCAGGACGCAATATGTGCTCCAAGGGTGACACTCGCCTCTTTTAATTTTTCTTACGCGACGTGCCCTTCAGGATGCACTATGTGCTCCGAGGGTGCCACTCGCCTCTTGACTGACTTGGTAGACATAAAAAACCCCTGGAGTCAATACTCCGCCAGGTGATCTTTTGGGAGACTAAGGGCCTCTATGGAATAAGGCCCCTGCCTTATTGCATGCCCCTTAGAATCATCGTGAATGACTGTCTCAGTTTACCCTCACGGTATTGTGGCTCTTATTTAACTAGGTAGTCATTAACCCACAGTTTGAGTGACAACGAGAGTGCTAGTAGGCTGTGACAGGGCTGTTGTCCACACCTCTCCCTCAACGTCTATGGTAGTCGTGCGTGACCCCTCTACTCCACATGTGAGTCTGGTCAGCAAGCTATCGTCAGCCTGCATCATCAATGAATCATGTCAGAAATAAAATCCATAATCATAACATCTAATTAGATGCACATAGGTCATATATACAACAATCAAACCCCAATAGTCCACTCCCTGACTCAGTCCAGAGTCCAAGGGTCTCATCGATGCCTCTGCATCCTCGAGGTCAAAAACCCTACACACTTAACAGAACCGATTCAATAGCACTTGTCCATGTTAATACAATAAAATAACATGTCATCATATCCATATTGCCTCATAATCATAATCAAATGCCTAATAGTATAATAATCCAAACCACTTGCAAGCAAGTTTCCTCAAAAAATAAGTTCGTTCAGTGGGTGCCAGAGTGGGATGTTACATACACCTCTTGGTCTAAACTTCATCCCGAAGTTTCACAGTATATAAGTGCCAAAATAATGTGTATCACAGTGTCATAAGTTTATCTATCAACAAAAATGGAAACTGTTGGCGCATATCATATGTGTCCTCGAAGGTCACTGAGTGCGGACTATAGTTGTCCCACTGGACCTTGAACTGATCTACAGTTCGACGTCGTAGATGTCGAGTGCGATGATCTAGGTTGCAGATCGGCTCAGCCGTGAGCACCCCCTCGTCTGATACCTGTAAGGAACTCATGTCAATAACATGTGTAGGATTACTAATATAATGTCTCAAAACAGAGACGTGAAAATCATCGTGCATACGCCTCAAGAATCAGGCAAGGCTAGTCGATAGGCCACGGGCCCCTTCCTCTCCACAATATTGAAGGGTCCCACAAACCTAGGAGAGATTTTATCTCCCTTTACAAACTTGATCGAACTCTTATGCGGTTTTACCCGCAAGAAGACTCGATCACCCACTTCGTAACTACGGTCGACACAGTGCACATCGACATAACTCTTTTATCGATCCTGCGCTTCTTTGATCCTTTGTATTATTGTTTGCATTTGATCTTCCATTTCTTGGATCACTTCTGGTCCCAACAATACCCTATCCTCAATCCAATCCCAACTAAGAGGCGTCCGACATGGTTTCTCGTAAAGAAACTCGAAAGGCGCCATCTTAATGGTGCTATAGTAACTGTTGTTAGATGCGAATTCTACCAGTGGCAAGAATTCTTCCCAATGCTTCTATTGGTCCATCACGTACACATGCAACATGTCTTCCAAGATTTGGTTTGTTCGTTCGGTCTGCCCATCAGTCTCCCAGTGATACGCAGTACTAAAGTTAAGTTGGGTTCCCAAGGCCTCTTGGAAACTAGTCCAAAATCGTCCAGTAAACATCGATCCTCGATCAGATATAATACTCTTAAGTATGCCATGCAACCTCACAATATCACTGATGAAAACTCTAGCTATGTCAGGTGCTTGATACGACGTACACACCAGAATAAATTGAGCACTCTTCGTTAGAGTGTCGACTACCACAAAAATCAAGTCGTGTCTCCTTGCCGTTAGTGGCAATCCAACAATGAAAACCATCGAAATAAACTCCCATTTCGATTTTGGAATAGCATGTGGTTGTAGTAATCCTGTTGGATGTCTATGTTCAACCTTTACTAGCTAACATTCTAGACATCTGGCCACATAGTTGACTATGTCTACCTTCATTCCTTTCCAGAAGAATAAGGGTTTAAGTTCCGCCCTCATCTTCATGACTCCCAAGTGAGCCATGTACACTGCTCTATGAGCCTAGTTTAGGATCAAACTCCTCAAATAGTTGTTCAGTGGTATGTAAATCCAATTTTTAAACCTCAATAGTCCATCGTCATCAAACGTAAATCCTTCAAATCTTGGTACCATCATTTTTTTTTGTCCGATAAAATCCTTGACCTCTTTGTACCAGTCATCATCTCGCTGTAAAGTTAGAATCCTTTCACGTAGATTCGTCTGAAGCAGAAACACCAAAAAGATGCGTGGTCTCTGACTCAATGCATCTGCCACTCGGTTCACTGTTCCTTCTATGTAAGTAATCTTGAATTCGTACTCGCTAAGAAATTCCGACCAACGTCATTGTCGCGCATTCAGGTCACTTTGCATAAAGATGTGTTGTAGTCCACAGTGGTATGTTTTTAGTTCAAATTTACGTCCAACAAGGTAGTGTATCCAAAAATTCAAGTCATATACAATTTCTAACAACTCCAAATCATGCATCGCGTATTTCTCCTCATGCCTTCTCAACTTCCTCGAGATGTAAGCGATCACTTGACCGTCTTGCATCAAGACTCCGCCTAAGCCTTCCTTGGATGTGTCAGTGCATACCAAGAAGTCCACATCCATGTCAGGGAACTTTAGTATCGGTTTCATTGTCAATAGCTCTTTGAGCCTCCGAAATGCTTCCATGCATTTCTTGGTCCAAACAAACTTCTTGTTCTTCTTCTGCAATTCTGTGATCAAATTTTCTATCTTCGAAAATCCCTTGATGAATTGTCGATAGTATCCTGCTAAGCCCATGAAGCTACGCACTTCCAGGTCATTCGTCAACATAGGCCATTCCATAATAGCCTCAACCTTTGCTGGATCCACATTTATACCTTTGTTGGAGATGGCATGCCCTAAGTAGTGAATCTTCGATTGATAAAACGAGCATTTGAACAACTTCCCATGCAATTTGTGCTCTCACAGACACGGTAGTACCAAGCGCAAGTGCTCGTCATGCTCCTCCGTCGTCTGAGAGTAAATCAAAATATCGTCAATGAATACTTGGACGAACTTGTCCAAGTTATTGTGGAACACCCCATTCATCAAAATCATAAATACCCCTGGGGCGTTTGTCAGTCCAAATGGTAAAAAAGTAAACTTGTAATGTTCAAACCTCATATTAAAGGCGGTCTTAGGGACGTCACCCTCCTTGATCCGTAACTGGTGATACCCTGATCGCAAATCAATGTTTGAAAAAACCATATCACCCTTCATCTGATCAAACAGATCATCAATCCTCGACAATGGATATTGATTCTTGATCGTTGCCTTGTTAAATTGACAGTAGTCAATGCAAAGTCTCCACAACCCATTCTTATTTTGTATGAAAATAATAGGCGCGCCCCACGGTGACACACTTGGATGTATAAGTCTTAGGTCCAACAACGCCTTCAGTTTCATTCTCAACTCCTGTAACTCCGAGGTCGACATCCGATTAGGAGTTCTAGCTATTGGTTCAATCCTCAGTTTTAGGTCTATGGTAAAATCCAATTCCCTCTCCGACGACATCCTAGGTAACTCCTTCGAGAAGACATTTTCAAACTCTCTCACCACCAGAAGGTGTCCTAGACATTCCGCGACTCCCTTTTCATTTAACGCAAGGATCTCATAAATATTAGACCCCTTGCGCATGCTCTTTCATAATTGCAAGGAAGAGATAAATCTCATGGAAACTCCCTGTTTCTGACCTACAATCACGCGTCTCTGTCCCTCATCATCGACCAAGCTCAACCGTTTTGTCTTACAGTTGAGTATCGCTTCATGCGATTCCAACCAGTCCATACCGATCACGACATCATAAGATCCTAATATTGTGATGTACAGGTTGGCCCTAGTGACAAACTCTCCCAGGTTAAGGGTACAACCCATAACCTTTCCTCCAACCTTCTGTTTGACTCCCAAAGCCATCTTCACAAAGCTAAACTCATCCTGTTCAACTACCTTTAACTTTATCCTTTTTAATGCTGCATGAGAAATGAAACTCTCGATAGCAGTGGGATCTATCAAAATACTAAGGGTTTGGTCAATGACGGTACCTGACGTCTCGAGCATAATTGACTGGTGCTCTTCCTGGTGGTTATTCACCGCTGCATGAATCCAATGGGCCTTGCCAAAATCTCCCATGGTAGTGGGTCTGGCTAATCTATATGCTTTAGTCCTCTCTATTGGGCAATCATGCTGGTAGTGTGGCTCCCGACACGTCCAACACCCCTTCTTCGGTCCAATACTCCTGGTACCCAAAATAGAAGCTAACGGCCCACTGGCCGGGAATCCTGGTCTGTTTTGTTGAACATGCATAAACTACTATTGATGTTGTGGTCCTCGGTAAGGATTCCACTGCTGAGGTGTTGGTCGTCGAGGTGTAGTGAAATTGGATCCTCTCTGGAAGCCACGATATCCTGGCGTATGTCTCACTGGTGTCTGATGTTGTTGTGCACTAGATGACACCTACCCTGCTGGTCTCATTGGAGTCCTACTCTGACCCCCGCTGATAAGATCCTCCTCTGCTATGAGGGCCTTCAGGACAACATCATGCAAGGTCTGAGGCATCGGAATCCTAACCTTTGCACGTATGCTGACATTAAGGCCAAACAAGAACTTGTTGAACTTAAGTTTCTCAGTATTAAGATGCGGAGCATACCGAAGCAACTCCATAAAACATGCCTCATACTCGGACACCTTACAACTGCCCTGTTGCAAGGCATTGAAATCATTGAGCTAATGCTCAATGAATTCCTATGATAGGTACCTCTCTCGAAACCGTTCCTCGAACAGTTCCCATGACATGTCTTCAATGACCATCTTCAACTGTGGTAGAAGTGTATTCCACCATAGAAGAGCGCTCCCCTTCAGTTGAAAGACTTCCATGTGGACCTTATCATTGGAGGTATAGTCGAGAAGAGCAAAGAACATCACCATATTCTCCAACCATGCCTCAACGGTTGCACCATCCGGGCCACCAAATAACTTGAGAAATTTGACCTTCTCGAGTTCGCGGTGAAATCTAACGGTACTGGCTGGGCGCATTGTGGACCCTGAGGGGTATGAG
>SNQJ01S0019062.1:42434-55936 GCA_010110895.2 Picea sitchensis | reverse complement strand
ATCGTGGGTCTTCTAGAACTAGGTAGTCGTTAACCTACAGTTCGAGCCACGATGGGAGTGCTAGTAGGCTGTGTTAGGGATGTTTTCCACACCTCTCCCTCAACGTCTCTTGTAGTCGTGCGTGACCCCTCTACTCCACATGTGAGTTTGGTCGACAAGCTATTGTCAACCTACATCATCAACGAATCATGTCAGAAATAAAATCCATAATCATAACATCTAATTAGATGCACATAGGTCATATATACAACAATCAAACCCCAATAGTCCGCTCCCTGACCCGGTCTGGAGTCCAAGGGTCTCATCGATGCCTCTGCATCCTCGAGGTCCAAAATCCTACACACTCAGGAGAATCAAGTCAATAACACTTGTCAATGTCAATATAGTAAAATAACATGTCATCATATCCATAATGCCTCATAATCATAATAAAACGCCTAAGAGTATAATAATCCGGATCACTTGCAAGCAAGTGTCCTCAAAGAATACGTTCACTCAGTGCGCGCAAGAGCAGGATGTTACAACGTGTGCTTCTCCTTCTGAGATTTTGGACTTGGTATAAGTCCATCTCTGGCAGACACCTTGCGCTATCTCCTCTAAACTTTCACCTTGCTCAGAATTCTAAAGGGTCTCAGACCTTTTCTTCCTTCAAAGGTTTTTTGTGCCCTCCTGGAACTTTTTGTGCTCGTACCGATATTTTTTGAACTTGACACCAGTTCGCTCTTATGTGCACTCCTTGAACTTTGTCTGAACCTTGCGACAACTTCAAATTTTCAACACTGTGTCTAAGTGTTGTCCTAGTGCACTCCTTGCACATGCTTTCCCTAAATACTGAGTTCTTTTAGGTTCACTGATTCACACCTTACACCCACTCTATGCACACTTGCAAATATCTCCTACAGAGTATTCAACAACTTCGAGGTATTTTCTCCTTCAACAGGTCTCCAGAGTGTTCAACAACTCTGGTTCCTACAACTTCTCCAATAGTTAGAACGTGTTGGATCCGTGGACTCTTTGCACTCGCTCAAAGCACTAGTTGTTGAGATTTCCAGAGTATTCAGTAACTCTATGAGTGTCTTCTTCTGACACTTCTCTCTCTTCAAAAATCAAAACAGAGTTCACCTATGCATTCCTTGCACCTGCTCAATGCCCTCCTGGAAGAACTCTACATAATCTTCAACAATTTTTTTTTCTATGCCTTCTTTTCAAAACCTCTCCTCCAAGGTGTTCAACAAGATTGAGGCTCCTCCCCGAGTTTGTAAATTATTCTAGTGTTCCCTCCTATCACTTTATCCTCTAACTCGTAAGAGTTCAGGCACACACTCCTTACACTAGCTACATAGCTTCTATTACTCTGTTGTGCACCCCTTGCACAACCTAAAGAACCCAAAACGCTTCGACAAACTCTCAGATAGATAATGAGATCTATCTATCCCCTGCATATGAAAACTTAACACATGCATCTACAACATATATTCATAAAACATAGATAACATTCATAAAACACACAATATACACATAACCATATGTAGGAAAACTACTCTTTTTCATTAATATGAATGTATGGTTACAATGTGTACAAAATATTAGACTACAACAGAGTCTTGAATCTTTCTCCTCTCCTAATATTCCTACTTTCTCATCTACTCTTCCTCCTAGTTCTCTCTTACGATGTCCTCTGAATTTTGATACAAGATTTTTTACAAAATAGGGGCTCCTCGAGCTCTCTGTCCAACTCACATACTCTCATTAATTACATTGAATTACATTCAATTCCCATCTAATCCGGATTGGATCTAGATCCCTCCTACCATCAACCACTTAAGGCGACCTCATCTACAACTTATGTGAAAGAACGATTTGGCTCTTCCAGTATGATATCATTCAACTGACTTAATAGCATTTAAAATTCGAGACAACATGAGGGGATTAGTGCCTCTCCCCTCCTTCAATTCACACCAATGTTCTAGATAGTTGGCATGTGCTTAGGTGGAGCGATGCTCCTACATCATACTCCACAGCTATGAAAATTCATGAGCTTCCCAGCTCTGTTGAAATCCTCCTGGATCCCAAACTTTCTCCTAGAGTTGTCCTCTTGCTCCTCTACTTTGTTTCTGATGTTGCATCCCCTCTGCTCGTGCAGGTCTTCTTATGTTCAACTTCTCCCTACTGACATCTTCCTTTGCTAAATTCACCATCAACCTCCTTATCTCCTCTATGGCTTCATCCAACCTCTATGTTGGTTGGATTTCCTTATGCAGTCTTCTCGGCTGCAACTCCTCATGCTTATTAAAGGGAAGATCAACTTGATCTCCCACACTACCTTCATCTCTTGTGGCACTGGCTTGCCATGCTGCTGCAGACTCCAATTCTGTAGGCCCCTTACTGATTTGTTTCCCAGCTATCTCCTCTGACAGATTATCTTATGCCAGTTCTTCTTGTGCAGGTTCCACTCCAGCTTCTTCCAGATTCTCTTCATGCTGGTCTCCTTCTCCCTATAGAATGGCTATCTCCTGGAAACCATCTTCTAGTTCTGTATTTTCCAACCAATCCTCCAACATCTTCAATTCCATCTCCCACTGAGTGAGAAATTCAACTGTGCGCTCCTCTTCTACTGGGGTAGACTTCAATATCTACTCCTTTTCCTCTATGATAGTCTTAGCCTGTTGTTCTTCTGTTGTCACATATGCAACACCTATGCTAGCCTCTCCCTGGTTGCTTGGTAGAAATATTTTGATTCCCCCAATGATCAGAATGCTCCTCTGATCTTCCTCCTCGGTGACAGAAGTATTTAACTTCTCATCATCTTCATTCACGTGGCTCGCAGTTCCACATGAATCTTCATATGGGCGAGGCCTTTCTTATGCCTCCTTTCCATCTGTCAACACCCCTTGCTGACATTAAATCTCAGCTAAGCTCATCTCTTCTCCCTTGACCACCTGGAAAATTGGGATGTATCCTCTTCCCTCCTGGTAGTTTAAGAGATCAACTAATCCCTTCTCATTTCCCACCTGGAAATCTGTAAGATCTTTGCCATATCTATTTCCCTCATCACTGAGGTTTTTATCATGTATCAGACACCTTTTTAACACATGTTGTTGCCTTCTGTCCCACAACTTCTGAACAAGCCACTCAAATTTTATTTTCAAAGGCCACTCATACCTACAACATACCTTTGCCTCATGTTGAATATTCAATGTGAGCTTATCCATATCTACTCGGATTTCACTGAGCTCCTTGTCAATTTTCACTTTTCTCTTCTGCGGACAGTCTTCTCTTCGACCACTCTTATGGCCTTGAGTATCCATCCTTCTTCAATTGCATCCCACCTGGTTGTCTACCATCTGTCACACACCTTGCAATAGTCTCTACAGAGCATCACACTCTATCTCCTTTCAACTATGGTCTACAGGAAAAATCTAAACCTCCGATACCATTTGATGTTATAATATTATCTCTTTTCACTTTCTCACCTTTGCCTACGATCCGTAGACAAAATTTTGACTCTGATACCACTTGATGCAAACCCCCATCCTAACTCTATTTCTCCTAAACAACGAATCAGTGAAATGCTTATCTAACGCCATGTTTCCTCCTAGATTCAACGACCTAGATCTTCTCCACTCTTCGTGAAGATTTTATTTCCTCACTCTCTCTCCCTCCATGGATTTCTTATGGAGCATCACTTCTCTTAAATATGTGGATATCCTCCATGTTTTCCCTCCATATCCAATGGTATGGATTCAATCTTCTCTTCGTGACTTCGCGAAGATTTCCCTTTGATCTTGGCAAATATTCCAGAACTCAATCTCCCAGATCTTCTGATCTTTCGCCACCTTTATCCTCCTGATGATGGATGGCTCTACTTGACTTCGGGACTTCGTAGGTCCACTCTCCTATGCACTTGAAAAGAGTTTAAGGCACATTCACTTACCCCTGGATTGGATGGTTGTCGATCCTCTATGCTCAGATCTAACGCCTAGGATCTGTTCTCCTCCTGTGCACATTGCACATTGCTACTTCCTCACGGACCACGATCGGCCGGTCAAATTGTTTTAAAACATATATGGCCGATTATTTAATGGCTCCTCCTCCACGAGGCTTTGTCCTTCTCTAGACTTGGAAGAGATTTGGAGATTAATGCAAGGCTTCAGCCTCTGAGCCTTCTTCTACGAACTTGAATGCTAGGTCTCGACTTGTGATTCTACTCACGAGCTTTAGGACTTGGTATAAGTCCGTCTCGACCACACACCTTCGCTATCTCCTCACGGGGGTTTAACCTTGCTTATAATTATAAAGGGTTTCGACCCTCTCCTTCCTTCAAATATTTTCTGCACCCTCTTGGCACTTTCTGCGCTTGTCTCAAGCATTTTCAAACTTGACACCAATTCTCTCTTATGTGCACTAGCATTTTCAAACTTGACACCAATTCTCTCTTATGTGCACTCTTTGCACTTTGTCTGAACCTTGCGACGACTTCATATTTTCAACACTGTGTCTTAGTGTTGGCCTGGTGCACTCCTTGCACATGTGTTTCCTTGAACCCTAAGTTATTTCAGGTTCACTTATGCACACCTTGCATCCACTATATGCACACTTGTAGAGCTCTCATACAGAGTATTCAACAACTCCGAGGTATTTTCTCCTTCAACAGGTCTCCAGAGTGTTCAAAAACTTTGGTTCCTTCAACTTCTCCAACATTCAGAACGTGTTGGCTCCGTTCACTCTTTGCACTTGCTTGAATCACTCCATGCTGAGATTTCTAGAGTATTCAGTAACTCTGTGAGTGTCTTGTTCTGACACTTCTCTCTCTTCAAAACTTGAAACAAAGTTTACCTATGCATTCCTTGCACCTGTTCAATGCCCTCCTGACAAAACTCTACAAAATCTTCAACAAATCTGTTTTCTATGCCTTGTTTGCACAACCTCTTCTCCAAGGTGTTAAACAACCTTGAGGATCCTCCTTGAGTTTGCAAATTATTCTGGTGTTCCCTCCTAGCATGTTCTCTTCTGACTCGTAAGAGTTCAGACACACTCCTTGCATTGGCTACAGAGTTTCTAATACTCTGTTGTGCACTCCTTGCACATCCTAAAGAACCTAGAATGCTTCGACAAACTCTCAGACAGATAATGAGATCTATCTGTCCATTTCAGATGAAATCCTAACACATGAATCTACAACATATATTCATAACACACATATAAAATTCATAAAACACACAAGATACATAGAACCATATGCAAAAAAATTGTTCTTTTTCATTAATATGAATGTTTGGTTACAATGTGTACAAAATATGGGACTGCAACATAGTATCGGCTCCTTCTCCTCTCATGAGCTTCATACTCGCTCATGTACTCTTCCTCCGAGTTCTCTCTTAGATCTCCTCTGAATTTTGATACAAGATTTTTGACAAAAGAGGGGCTCCTCGAGCTCTCCCTCCAACTCAACTATTCTCATTAATTACATTGAATTACATTCAATGCCCATCTAATCTGGATTGGATCTAGATCCCTCCTACCGTCAGCCACTTAAGGCGACCTCATCTACAACTTGTGAAAAATCATAGTTTGGCTCTTCCAGTATGACATCATTCAACTTCCTTAATTACATTTAAACTTCGAGACAACATGAGAGGACTCCTTGAATGTGCACCAACGTTCTAGAAAACTGGCACATGCTGAGGTGGAGCGATGCTCCCACATCATAATATAACACGAATTGATAATTTATAATACATCACAATGAAAATAATTTTTCTTGTGACATATCATGGCTTCAAAATTTTTACCCAGTATGACACAATGCATCTCAAATTTGTTTTCTATGTGACACATCAGTGTAATAAAAGACTTCTACTATGTGATATGTTGCAAGGATCCAAAACTTGCAATGGCGTGACTTTCTCACTTTCTCACATCAATATTTTTGCAGAGGTGCGATAAACCACAAGATTGAAAACTTTTAATGACATGTCGTTCACATATTTATTGCATAAAATAAAAGTTCTCAAGCACGATACAATCCAAACAACCCTTTTAAAAAGGTAAAAGGGCAACACAAATATTAACTTATTTTTATAAAAGGGTGCTCCGATATTGTTTCATTTTCATTCCACTTGTTTACATTTACCTTCGAGCATGTTGCGATCATTCAAGCTACGAGGTGTTGAAAGTAATCTTTGACCTACCATGACCAAAGGATCTTTGATTACTCACTTGAAAACATCCATTTGTCACCTTTTTGTGGTAATAATTGTACTTCGTGATAGATTTTGATTGTTTCCTTACTTTCAAATTGTAATTGGTCATTAGGGTTTCCCTTCCTATTGTTTTGCCTAGCAATTTGGAAACAATTGAAAATTTTAAAAATCTTCTCCTATTTAGAATATTTTTTAATCATTGAATGGTTTTGCACATGATTTTAGTAAAACATCCCTTCGAATCATACTAACTAAACCCTTCCACGATCATTAGAAGCACACCCCCACCCATACCATTCTAATAGAAATACTTTTACTCATAACATAGGGCAATTCGATCGATTAGGGATGGCTAGTAGAAATCTTGTTGTGTATTGGTTGGTGGGTCCAAGGTATTGTTATCCCTTGAGATGTTCCAGGATGTTTTTGGAATGATGTTGAGGCACCCCAGGGGCCAAGAGTTGGGATCAATATTAAGGCCAAATTTTCAATAAAATAATTGTGCAATATTTGGGAAGTTTTTCCCTCTCTCTCTATCTCTTTCTCTTTTGAAATTATAGGACCTCAAATAGTCCTAGCTCAGATGAAAAATTATCTCAACTATCAGAGGCATATGTCTATGAGTGTTTCATACAATCAAGGTTAAAAGTAGGATGAAATGATGGGTTAGAGGAAAGAACAAAATACACACACGGGATATTGCTAAGAATGAATCATGTAGACTATGAAAAAGGAATAACGTGTTGATCAATTAAGAATTCAACAACTCTAACATATGCATACAGATCTATAAAACATGCTTCAAACAATTAACATATTCATACAATCAAATGCATGGAGGTACTATCTATATATGATTCAAATGCACAAAAAGGATGATAATAAATGGTCATTCATTCATAGGATATCACTTCTATATTAAGATTAAACATCATGCAGTAACACTGAACACAAGGTATAATATGATGTATGAGATTTTATAAATCAACTCTGCTACAGGAAAATAAAAAAATGGGAGGAGATGCTTTACAGAAACACATATACAATAGGAGGAATTACATATTGAAACTCAAATCCAAGGGATGAATATTTGGTTTCCTGTTGCATTTATCAACTGACCGTGCTCAAGGTTTCTTTGGTCGAACAACTCTAGTTAAAATAAAATATTTAACTCCCGAAAGTGTCGACCTTGACAATGGGCACTTGCGGTCTCTTTTATTCCTCTCGATCATGCCCTAAAATTGTTCTTTAAATCACTTTCAACTTATTGAAATCGCTTCCAGCTTCTTGATTCTTGAGTGGGTTTTCTCTGGTAAAAATTGAATAAATTATTTTCACCTGCTGGATTTCCATTATGCATGAGATTGTGGAGTAGCTGGAGATTCGCAGGTATAAATATCCACTCGAGATTTGTCCATGAAGAGTTCTTGTGATCATTTTCCTTTTGGATGGAAGATCAAAATCTCAACTTCACAGATCACGTGACTCAATAGCCATTGGATTGGTTTCGGTGAGTAATCTCAGCCGTCTATTGGAGGTGCACCTGTCAGAGATATTGGGGTTTTCAAAAGCGTAATACACAACAACTGTCAGATCAACATGATCATATATGGACCATTTATAGGAGTTTTAATAAGGTGATATCCGGGTCGTTGATCAGGGTGTTGGAGTTGGACTAGGAGCCGTCAATCAAGCTTGGCCATGGGAAAAACTTTTTCTAAGGAAAATATATCGTGTTGACGCCATCCTAGACTCATGAAAACAATTTATTCACCCACACTGATGTTGATGTGGCAGGGAGACATGACACATATCACCCATATTTGATACGATTTGGGGAAACTGTGGTGGGTTCCACCTGTCCACGCGAAAGATTTTTATTGGATATTATAGGGATCTACTGGTAGGCTAGCATGACACCTAGATGAGAGGATTTGATACCCTAGATTAGATCTATACTATTGATCATTCCCTATTGAAAATGGTCTATGCATATTTGGACCATCCATCAGAGTGGTCGTGGTCTAGGATTCAAACATTACTCCGACAAGGGGACTCCAAGATTGTATCTCGACCATTGATTTGGAGTTGTGCGCGGAGGTCTGAAGGCACATGAGATTCGTCGACCTGGCTCGACCAAGAACCCAAAATCAGCTAAGGAAATTTTTTTCATGCTAATGTCAGCTTGGAAACATGACAACCTTATATTGGTCCATGCTAGTGATAAAGTGGCAGGTCGGTAGGACATGTGTCACCCGGTTTCGAGACATTTACCTATGATTCTAGTGGGTTCCACATGTCCATGTGGAAGCTCCAAATTAGCTATGACCTACTGGCATGATGAGTTGTCATATTATGTGCATTTCACTAATGATGATATCCACCCTGATATTCGTCATTAATATTTCACCGAAACAAGTAGAGCCATTGATTTGGGCTCGACCAAAGGCCAAAAATGACTAAGGAATTGACAAAGGTGTGTTGACGTCACCCTAGACACACAATGTATTTTCACTAGTCTACAGTAGTGCTGAAGTGGCAGGTCGGTATGATATGTGTTACCCATTTTCAGGATGTTGACCTGTATGTCTAGAGGGTTCCTGTCCATGTGGAAGGTAGTGGTTGGATCTGCAAATTCTTCACTGGCATGCCAAGTTATCATCTCTTCCTCATCTTATCCTTGATCACTGATGATGACGTTGTCATCGAAACTTTGTAACTTGAGCTAAGGGAGAACTCCCAATGGATTTTTCTGACGATGACCGCCAACTTGATCTTTATCGTTGATTTATCACCAATGCGAGGAGAGTTTTTGGTATGACTCAACCAAAATCCATGATAGTATAAGGAAACTATTGTTGTGTTGATGTTGGCTTGAACACATGGAAACCTTATATTGGTCCCATGATGGTGCTGACGTGGCAACTTGGTAGGACACGTGTTAGCTAGATTTGACATATATATTTGTGCATCCATTGGGTTCAACATGTCCACTTGTCACCCCCTATTTGGCTCTAACAACGCTTTTCTGGCATGTTTCTTTAGCTCCACATGTAAATTGATATGGCAGGGGAAATCGTCATTGATGATAAGGAAATAAAACATGCTATGGTGAGCATGCATTTCGATGACGACAACGTCGACATCGATGATTAGTGGGTGCTTGCACTTGGTCCCTCAGTTATGGTCTCATGATAAGGCCCTTTTGACTCCTGATAAGTGCTTGAGCGCTCGAAACTTTCCTTAGGTGCAAAAGAAACATGGATTATTTATTGTTTCCTCCATCTTCCTTGTAATAGTTTGGCCATTTTGACTTAGAGGCCTAGGAATTTATCCCTTCAACCACTAATCCATCCAACCTCCGCCCGATTACTTCAACAAACCTTCAAATATTTTCGAGGAATAAATATATCACTAACATGTATAATAGAATAGTTTCTCATGGAGGGATCAAGTTGTCCAAAGGATAAGAAGAATGCAACTACTTACAAATGGACATATTTGAGTAGACATTATTTCTATCTCTTTTGGGAGCTTTGAATTTTTGAAAATAGGAGTTCATTGTCCTCCATCTCTTTCCCAAGACCACTTAATATTTTGACCAACCATATCATAAGTTCCCTCCTATTTTAGTTTGAAAATAATCCCAAATATACATTTTGGAATCCCAATCCGAAGGTGAATATACTAGGTTTAGAGGGAAAGCTCTAAAATCTCTATCCCTAAATACGAAATGATCCCTGGCACAGGGCACCGCACAAACATCATTATTTGAGTTTGAACCTTAATTGTTTTCAAGTCCTGAGCCCTACATCTTATATATAAAAAATATACCTATTGTCAAATTGCTATATATAGGATTTTGGAAGAATATTCACCCTCGATGCCTTCTCCATTTAATTTGTCTCCTTGTTACCATAGCTCCCATGTCGATACGAAACGTGTTCAACCCACCATCTCTGTGGAGGACATAGAAAAAAAAAACTAGATGCAATAATGTAAATACTCTTGAAATGATTAACATTAAATATATGAAACCCTCCCGCCTCCCTTGTTTTTATTTCATTAGAAGGATCTTCCCCTAAAAATAGGCATTTACTTCTATTTTTTGTTTAAATCCACTAATGTTGCATGTGTATGAAATGGATGAGTTACAGGACCTATATATGGAATCCATAAGACTAATAAAGAAAAAAGAACAGGTGATTGAGCTCATTGATGATCGATAGGAAGAAATATAACTTGAGGTAGAAGTTGGTATTCCTAGATCCATCTATGGAGACACCTGCTATAACATGGATGTTGGAACAACTTGCAAGTGGGATGACCTGTATCAAATGTTTAAAGAGGAAAATTTTCTAGACTTGCCTCTCCTTCCTAGATACACAAATCCAGATATTGGTGTCTACTAATGAATTAATAAATCACAGCTACATAGGGTCATGACTAGACTTGTGGTATTAACCTGCACTAAAGTCATCTCATATCTTATCAATAGGGTAGATATTGAAAATTGAATTGTCAAAAATACTGCCAATAAATCCATTCCTTCATTCCAACCGTAATCTCTCAAGGTCTATTAAAAATTTCCACAACATGAGGTGGAACTTGTTGATGAGAGAATGTTGTAGTTCCCTTCGAACCATCAAGAACTCATGAAAAATTTGAGGGTCAACCCAAAATATTTTAGAGAAAAAATATTGGGGAATTATCTTACCAACCATTTAAGGACACCATTAAAAATTATAGTGGCTCTGATTAGAAGGCTATATTGATAAGAAGATGCCAATTGATTCAAGGATTCTAGGGTTCCCATGATGTATGATATCACTCAAATTAGCACCATTTTCATCTGGGATGCCATCTTTCCAACATCCATGGTTTAGGATGTATCCAGGGACAAGCATACAATCCCATGAACACACCCTATATTCTTTGTATTCTCACCTTCTAGACATTTCCTGTGTGGTTATCTATTTCCCAATGATGGCATGCCATTAGTCGCTGAGTGAAGAACATATTCATGTATATTGCCAAAATTTATGGTAGCATCACTACAAAATCCACTACAAACAAATGTGTCAGCAATTCATAGATTCAATGTATAGAATAATCTTTTTTGATCTTGTAAAATGTATGTCAAATAAATTCATGTAGTCAATTGGTGAGGTAGGTGACTAGTATGTAACTAACATGGGAATGCACACAATATTTTTTAGAGCCCCCAAATCTCCCCAAATTTATCCTTGAACAATTGGTGCCACAAGAAGTGGCTTATCATACCTTTTTACATGGAGTTGGAGCATCTCTCACTCATGAAAATAAAGATTTAAGACCTCTATTGCAATTCCATATAGGAGCCTATGGATTCAAATATGTCAAGGAAGTAGTTGTGGAGGATGAGATCCTAACCACCATTTTCTTTGGAGAGGAAAGATTCAAGAGGAATGACCCATTATATGTAGCTAGTCAACACTACCACACTTAAAAATATAGGCCGCCCTACCAAAATTAGGTGTGGAAAGAAGAATAAGTCCATAGAAGAGCCTTTTGGATGGGGAGTAGTATTTTGGTAAATAAATATAAGAAGAGGGAATAAGTAGAGAGGGAGCGAGTAGAAAGAGAATGAGATAAGAAAGAAATAGATGAAAAATAGAGTCAAGAAAATGAATCAACACAAATAGCCACAAGAGCAACAACAACAATAGTTAAAGAAAATATTAAGTCTTGAGAAATAAGTTGAAGCATTGAGGCTTAAGAAAGAATGAAAAAGGAGGAAGAGGATATGAAAATAGAAGAGGAGTCTAGAAGCTCAAGACCTATGGAGATTAGGCCTTTAGAGACTTCATACAACACACCATGAGCTACCATAGCAAGAGGGAATTTACCACTAAGGGTAATTGGATTGGGATAAGTCACCACTTCCAAGTTAGATAAAGTAGCATCCTTTGATTCTTTTATTTTTGATCAAACTAAAGGGAGAGTGGTCAAGCAATGTCATAGGAAACTAAAGTACTAGGAGTTATCATACTCACTGTTACTGCACCTTTAATGGTTGACACAAGGACTAATCATGTTGCTACATCTACATGTGTCACCCTCTACTAAGCTTCAGAGTTAAATAAAAGGAACATGGATAGGGATATAAAATAATATAAGCTAAAGACAGAAAAGCTAGAGTAGGAAGTGGCATACTATAAAGGTGATATTACTAGCTTGGCAAAGTTCAAGGCTTGTTCCTTCAAACTACAAGAGGAAATTGTCACTTTATAGAAATAGATTTATACTAATCTCAAATAGTTCCAAGATATTTCCATCCAATTCCTTACTATTGTGTATGTGTTATGTTCTTTGCATGAATAGTAGTAGTGTCTTCTACATTTCTTCGGGCATGTAGGGGGGTTTGAGCGAGGGCCACTAGGCTACCCCTTCAGGTTTTGTAGGGGGGCGATAGCCCTCCTATGCGGGGGTTCAGGAGCAGTGCCCCCAAAATTTTTATTTTTTCCTCGAAAAACATGTCTCCTTTTTTCCTTGATTTTTGTGTCGTCTTGATTTTCGTGTCCATTGTTGGGCGGTTTTTCGGCACATGATTTTTTGCCGATGGTTTTCTATTTTCTGTTAAGAAATTATGGTTGTTGACTAGTGCGGGGCATTGGATTAGGGTTTTGGATGGCGTTGGCTCCTATATGATTATTGTATTGTAAACAATGTATGTTGTGGATGAATATGAAATATGTTGGTTTTCCCGGTTTGGGTTTCCAGGGGAAAAATATCTGTGTAATGTGTGTATTTTCCATTGTATCTTTTGTGTTCTTTTTACTGAAAACATGTTTGTAGTAAATAATTGTACAAGGTTAAAATCTGCATTTGGTATCAGAGCAATTATTAGCTTCAGTGGGACGCCTTTGTGGTCAAGGGTTTTTCTTAGGACTATGATAAGCCTTGTTACAGTGGGAGATCTGTGGTATTGATTATTCAAGTGAAGAGAAATGACAAGAAGTTCGAAAATGGAGATAGAGAAGCTTAATGGGAAAAGTTTTGAGCTGTGGAAGCTCGAGATGGAAGATTTTTTGGTGGACAGAGATCAATGGATCATGGTGGATCCAAGTACTACAACTACAAGAACTTCAACAGATGATTCAAAAAACTTGGATTGAAAGGCGAAGAGCACAATTTGACCGTGTCTCTCAAATTCAATATTACTGAATGTATTAGAGGAAGCTACAACCAAGGATTTATGGGATAAGTTGGGGAAGTTGTATTAGTCTAATGTAATATACCAGATACAAAATGTATGCA
>SNQJ01S0019062.1:22667-37427 GCA_010110895.2 Picea sitchensis | reverse complement strand
AATGCTTAACCAGAAAGAAATGTGTATTTACTTGGCAACCCAAACACAGTTGCATGACAATAGATCTTGTCTGTTTTAATTTGTTTATGTTTTTGTCCCCCAAGGGTTAGGTATTCAAGGGTTCTACAGATAAGGGTTTTCCCTATGCTATAGCTCTCTAATATACGTGTGGGGTCCAACAGTAGTACTCAGCCCAATATCTCATGGCACTAACTAAGGAGGATAGATCGTACCCTTAGCCGTACTACTCGACTACCCAGGTACTAGAGAGTATCTTCCCGAGTGTTATTCTTGGTGACACTATAACAGTCAGGCGACCGATCGGTTTATCTAAAGAGGGCTTCAGGTAATCTAGGCCGATCCATACACAAGTGTTGTCTGATGTGCTACCACCCGAAGGGGTACCAATAGGGGTTACAAGGGTGGCCAACAGATGTGCGCTTAAGTACCACTTGTATTTCCTGCATGTATGAATCCCTCAACTGTGGGTTTATGCACGTAACAATAGATCTCAATGGCTTAAAGACACCGGAATACATCTCTACCCTGGAAAAAAACTTAACCCACACTTTTTGCCGAGGAAAGTGCTCTGATACCACTTGTAATATACCAGATACAAAATGTATGCAGAACTGAAATAAAATGCTAGTAATGGCAGAATAACAACAATATAACCAGAACATTCACCACAATAACACTGGAATGATATAAGAATAACAACAGAAATAACACTTTGAATATGAAAGCAATGTTCATAGGCCTCTTCGAGGGGGAAACCTCCAGTTGAGAAGAGCTCTATTACAATAATATCCAAGCTAGGGTTCTGATACCCTCGACTCCTATTTATACTAAAAAGAAGCATATAGAGGAAGATCCTTCTAGAAGCGAAAGCTTCTATTAGGTCTTCTTACATCCGTCTTATTCTATTTTATTGAAAGGCCTTACTAATATTGACCTTTATTACATCCGAATATATTGTTCTACCTATGTGCGGGTTAGGACCCTAACATATAAGTCCCTAGTAAATAAAATATTCCTGAGAAAGAAGCTGTGTAACTTGAGGATGAGAGATGGAGACTCGGTGGCAGAGAATTTGAACGCATTCAATAGTTTGGTAAGTCAGTTATTATATGTTGAGATTAAAATTTAAGATGAAGATAAGTTTATCAATTTACTGTGCTCTTTACCAGACTCGTGGGACAGTCTGGTTGTGGCCATAGGTTGTAATACAACTTCCTTGAAGTTTGATGAAGTGGTCTCATCCTTGTTGGAGGAGATGAGATGAAAGAACATGGAAGGACAGATCACAAAGGCATTATTTGCAAGAGGATTCTCCCAGGAAATAAATATATCTAAGTCCTCGAGTGGGAGATCTAATTGTGAAGGTAGATCTAAATCTCTCGGAAATTTTGTAAAGGTATGTTGGAGATGTGGAAAATAAGGGCACTACAATAAGCAATGTAGATCCAAAGTTGAGAAAAAGAAGGGATATGAATAAGTGCCTTCTACATAAGAAAAAACCTCCAAGGAAGAAGGAGGGTATGTGTACTTGGATTTTTCAAGTACACATGCAGATCATGAGGCATGGTTGGTTGACTCAGGTGCATCCTTTCATATGAATCCCCATAGGGAGTGGTTCTGTGAATATGAAATGTATGATGGAGGTAATATTTTCATAGGTGATGACTCGACAACCATAATCATAGGACAAGGAAAAGTCAAGTTGAGGCTCATACATGGAAGGATTAGAACACTACCTGGTGTTTTGCACATCCCAAGATTGGCCAAAAATTTGATTTATGTAAGCAAAATGGACGATGCAGGGGTAAAAACGTTATTTGAAAAAGAAATTGCATGATGGTTCGAGGAGCAATGGTTTTGCTGAAGGGATTTCGGATTGGAACTTTGTATAAGCTACAAGGAAGCACTATTAGTGATGGGTGTAATATTTCCATTGTTCCTGATATTGGAGAAAAATAAGAAAAAAATCCTATAGTCTCTAGAGAAAAGGTTATGTTGTGGCATCAAAGATTGAGGCATATCAGAGAGAAGGGTATTTGACTACTACACGGTAAAGGTATGGTTGAAGGTATGTCTAACTACTCTGTGGATTTTTATTTCTGTGAACATTGTGTATATAGGAAGCAAAATCAGGTAAGATTCCCCTTTGGTGCAACGAGGGCAGAATGAATTTTACAACTAGTTCACAGTGATGTGTTTGGACATGTGTCAGTTCCATCATTGGGATAATCTGTGTACTATGTCTCATTTATAGATGAATTCTCAAGGAATACTTGGATATATTTTCTCATGAAGAAATCTGAATTCTTTTCTAGGTTTAAAGAGTTTAAGGATCTTATTGAGAATCAAACAGAGAAAATAATTAAGGTGTCAAGGATAGATAATGGTGGAGAGTTCTACAGGAATGAATTTGAATAATTCTGTAAGAAGTGAGGTATATCAAGGGAGAAGAATACTCCATAGATACCTCAACAGAATGGAGTTGCAGAAAGGATGAATACGATGTTGATGGAAAAAGCAAGGTGCATGCTCAATGGTGCCCGGTTAGGGAAATAATTCTGGGTAGAGGCAGTGGTTACAACATGTTACTTGGTCAACAAATCACCCTCGTCATCACTGGATGAAAAGAATCAACAATAGGTATGGACTGGTAATAAAATTTCTCTCACACATCTCAAGGTATTTGGCTATGAGGCCTATGTTCATGTTCCAAAGGAAAACATGAGTAAGCTAGATAAGAAGGATGAAAAGTGTATCTTTATTGGGTATAAATATATTCTTTGTTGGCATAGGGGAAGACCCAGGGTTCAACGCTTCAACAACACACCAAAAAAACCCTAACTACCGGCCCTTTCGGAAACACTTGCGAAGCAGATGCAGTCTCACCCGAGGTAGAGGCGAGGGGGTTACAGGACTCAAGTGTCTGTAACCAAGCTAGTACATAGATATGTGATTATAACACCTCACAGAGTACTTAGGGACAACACCTATTAATTTAATATCTTTATTCACATCGCAGATCAAACCCTAAGTACAATTCGGCACAGTAATAACAATAACATAGACTTCACACTTAGCATTAGAAGTTAGATATAAAATATTCAACATAGACAAAGCACTAAGAATTCATATATCTATTTATCATTCATTATAATCAATGCACTAAGAAGATCTACAGCATAATCATAGCACAAATCAAACCATCAACACATGATATACGTGGTTCACCCCAGTGTGGGGCTACGTCCACCAACAAATTCTTCTTCTTTATTAGTCTTCATCCATATCTTACATTTGTCTGCTCCTGTGGACTAAGCCATAGAGCCAAGCTTCGCACTGGACAGGTGATCTGCACACTGTGCACCAGATCCACCTTCCCCAAAATCAGGTCAAGGCATAGAGCCAACTCCTCTATCAATCATAGAGCCTTACATACATGTTTTGTTGCACAAAGAAACTCAAAACTACTTGCCTCTTGCACTTAGCTGCTAAATTATCACATAGCTACTTACATTGCTTACACTTAGCCACTTCCTACTTCTACATTAGAACTTTACATATTTATACATTTACAAAAAGGCCTAATCATGGGTAAACCCATGGGATAACATCCCATAAACAATTACATAAACCCTAATGAACCGCATGCTAGGTCCACAAGCCCGCAAAATAAGTGAGATCCCGCAATCTCAGCTCCGCCTGGGCGCTCCATATTCGACTACTGCATCGAAGTCCCAAAAGTGGTCAAACCCGACCAATGTTTCCTCAAAACTTGGTCAAGGGCCAACAGGCCCCCAACACTCACCTGTGACTCATCCCAAGTCACTCAAATCTAGGTAGTGCTACTTCGAAGGCCTTGAGCTTGGCTCAAGCTACCTCATCTTGTTGCTTCTTCTGAGCTTCCTGCTCAACAAACTCCTGGATCATTTTCTCTATAACAGGCCCTTCCAGGTGTTGTTCCACTGTCACAACCACTTGGTCCAGTTGCGATCCTTTTCCTTAGATCTCTTGAAACACCGTGCATGATTTCACCTGCACCGGTTGTAGCCTCTGTGTGACCTCCATGACTCTTCCCTGGATGGCAGTAATCTATTGCTGGGTTGCGCATTGTTCTTGTGATATCTTCATTCTATCAACCGTAGTGAGTGAGTTCATTTGTTCTTATACTGTCAGTGCCTGTTGTTGCACCTCCTGTAGTTGTGCTTCCAACTTCCTAAGCTCAAGGTCTTCTGTGAGGCGTTCATAGGTCTGCACAGTTTTGTCGTTTAACTGCTTGCATTATAAGGTGAGGACCTTGATCCTTCCAGATGCGCTCTTATAAGATTCGTCCATCAAATCGCGCACTTCCTATGGGGTGCTAGGTACTGCTTGAAGCTCCAAATCCGTTACCCTTGCTTGAATCTATTGGATGGCCTCAACAAGCTTCGTCACTTGGACCTCAACAACCTAATGTTCCTCCTATGTCGATCCTGGCATAGAGCGAAGTTCTTTGATTACCACTTCCTTGACCGCAGTCTACTCTGTGAACAACTGGTCCTTTTCCTTCTGTATCTGCACTTTGTCTTCCTCGAGCATCGCCCAAAAATCATCCTTCTCATTTTCATAAGCGGTCACTCAGTACCATGCAACTCTTAATTTCTCTGAGATCTCCTCTTTCTCTTTCTTCAGGGATTCTATATCCTGGTCCTTTTGTTCTTGGACTCGCTGAAGTCGATCCTATGTTGCATATTCCATTCTTCAAAGTTGGGTTGGTTCATCCCCTAACTCTACAGTCTCCATTGACGAGGGCGCAATAGGTACTATGTGGCTAAATTGAATAGCTCCTTGTATCTCCTTCATCTCCTTCTCAACTCTTAAATACATTTCTTCCTGCTTCGCACCATATCTCTGTAATAGGCCCTCAGACACATCCTCCATCACTCCACAGAATAGACTAATGTCATCCTCCGTGAGCGTAGCCTCTAGCTGGGGCTTACTTACGTGGGGCTTCTTTTTATTGAAGGTTTCTGTGGAGAAACCTTCCTCTTATTTGATGTTTCTGCCTCAGTAGGAGGATCCTTTAGTAGTGTAACTTCATCTTCTCCTTGGTTTTCTACTTCTTCCCCTCCTCCTTCTTTATTTACTTCATCCCTTCCTCCTCCTCCTGCGGGCGATTCAGGTCTACTTTCTTCTGATGCACTATCCTCCTCATCAGTTTCTATTTCTTGAACTTCCTCCTTTTTCTTCTTCTTCTTCACGTTGGTCTTTTTGACATGATCGGCTCGATTGACCAAGGGGCTTCATATGATGTCATGTTCAGAGAGTTCCGCATCATCAATTGATACAAGGAACTCTTCCAACCATTCCTTCATGATCTCCTCCATATATTCATCGATCGTCTTATAGTAAGACTGTAATTGTTCCTTTCTCTCATCCCTATGCGTAGTGATATAAATGAAATGTTGATCTGCGTGGAACTTAGCCATCGGTCTGTACTGGTGAAATTTTCATAGAGTCACACATGGGAACGACTCAATAACAACCTTCAGGTGTTGATAGTAGGCGTGGAATACTGCGTTTGACTGCCACTTCTTTGACATGTCATTTGTGTACCATAGGGTTGAGAAATTTGCAGCCAACGACTCCGATGGTTCTATCTCTGGGAAGGCTACTCCTTCCGATCGTTCAACACCAACAACCAGTTAAAATGGAACTCGTATCCTTGGTCCTACGCTTCACAAAAGTCTTTCTCAAGATCGTTGACAAGGTAGCTCACCCAATTCATTTGTATCCCCTCCACGCACTTTCCTGCGAGGTCCACCATGAACTCGGTGACGTGCGTGGGGTGGTTCTTTCTGACGAACTTGCCAACTATAAGATGACAATATAGGTGCACTGCACCATCCTCGATGGAGGATACCTTGTAGCCTCACTTTACCTTCTCAACTTTTCCATATGCCTCCTTTATGCACTATTCCAGGGAGCGATTTGAGGCCTTCCCTGGGTAGAAATGCTGAGGGTTGGGGCCCTTCATGCTCAGTCTTGTGATCAGGTGGATCAGTGTCAGATCCATAGTGATGCACCTATCGAGCCACAGGTATCCTCCATGATAGAACGCCAAGAGGATTTTAACTCAAGTGTTAACCTCCTAATGTCGTCCAAAGTGATGGATCTTCATCACGTTGAGTATCATGGACTTCATGAGCTCCTTTATCCAAGGTTGAGAGATGATGTGAGGCTTCTTCCCAGTCGTCTTCATCAGATATCTGTGGGGTGCGAGCATCGCATAGTTCTTTCTGTCCCCAAGTTTGAAATCACTGTTCTTCAAGGATGGGATCTGTCTCAACTGGCTTCCTTCTATGCATATCCCCTTTGGGATGTATGCAATGATCAAAGTATACTCGAAGTCCTGTGGAATGTTGTCATAGTTAACCACTCCAGCCAAAGGTGGGATGTAATCGGGTAAGATCGACGAGATTTGCTTTGCGTTAGCTAGATCGTTGTGATGCTTACTTCTCTTCTCAGTACCAGGGTCGACACGTTTCGAGTGACGTTCGGTCGAGGGGGACACCTGCATTCCTCTGGTCGATGATTCCTGTACTCCCTCATACATAACTTTATCATCCATAAACTTCTTCAAAACCTCTTCGACTGATTTCTCTATCTTGGTGCGCTCGGTTGACATTCTTGTTGTTAACAAATAAGTCGGGGTAGGTAAGCAGATAGCGGGGTAAACAACAGATGGTGAGGTCTGATAGCACAACTCGACACACACAATCACTTCTCTGTTAGCTCATAAAATCATGGGTAGAAAAAAGTTGTCCCGACACAGCGTCCAACGGGTTAAATAAGCAAGTGTCGTAACAGATTCCTCCAATGGGCAAGAATGCCTCAATCAATATGAATCTGTTCGTTAGGGCACAGTATCAATGTCCCAAACGCGGTCTATTCGCCCATAAATGAGTTTCCTAACCGTTCAAAGCGTCGCTCTAATGGTCAGGGCGCCTCCAACAGTCATATAGCTTCGCCGGGCCGAAGTCCCATTCTGTGTGTTTTTGTTGTTTCGGCAAGGTTCAGAGCCTACAAGCCTGCCTCTTGCGAAGTCTTCTCTGGAACTTCCTTTAGTTTTTATAACTTGGTTTTTTTTCTTACTGAGCTTCCTTGCCTTCTTTCCTGTGATGTGAGTCTCTGGATTCCTCTTTCTATTCTTATTCTTATCTTCTCTTATTATAGTAGCTTCACACTGCTGATGATCTTTTAAGGGTTCAAAGGTAATACCTCTTCTCTTATTAACTCCAGGATGGGTATTCTTCTTTCTTGCATGGATAGGTCCCTCAAACCTTCTTTCATTCTTTCAACCTTGATAGATATTTCTCTTGTGCTCTGTTGCTTCAACTCAACTTCTCATTCTTCCATTAGTCAATCTATCCTTCTAGCTATGGAATCCCTTAGTTCTTGCTTTTTGTTTTTTGTAGCTTCTTCCTCTTCTTTCCTTCTGATCTGATCCTTCTCGATCCAAGTCGTTCCTAAAAAAAGTGGAAAAGGGGTGTTGTTCTAGAAAAACCTAATAAATTCAAATTCTTCTTGAGTCGATGTTCCATGGATGATAACAGGTACATTATTAACTCTTCCACACAGGGTTATCAACTTTCCTTTGAATAAGCCTATCCTTCCTAGTGAAGGTACCATAGTGGGTTTCCCCAAAATTTCCCAAGTGTTTTCTGGCATAATATTCACTTGTGTCTCTTCATCCAAGACACAGTCTATGTCGAAGTCTCCTATTCTTGTACTTATGCGTTGCTTTTCTTTCATGATCTCTGGAAAATTGATATCTTTGTGATCATTCATTAATTCTTTCAACTCTTCTAATGTAGTCTGAACTTCCTCTGATTATTTCTCTTTATGATATTCTAACATGCTCTTATTCTCTTGAATCATGTTCATCTGTTCTACTTTAGCAATCATTCTGGGGCAATCCTCAACTTCATGACCAACAATTTTACAACAAAGAAGAATAGGACCTATAACAGGGCATTCCTTAGCAAGATGTCTCGGTCTTCTGTAGTTACAACATAATGTCAAACCTCTTTTTCTCTTATACGTTCCCCAACCTCTCTTGTACTATGCATTGGGATCAGAGTGATGGACCTGCAATCTGCAAAAATATTGTCTAGGTTCTTGCATCCACTTATTAGTCCAAAAATTATTTCTGTGCATAGGAATAACATATCTTTCTATATTTCTATCAGTATTATTTGGATCAACTCTTTTTTCTAACTGTACCCTAGCTTTTAGACTAGGACAAAATTTATCAAACATACCTAGATTCATGCTTTCGAAACAAAAATTTCCACTTATCTTACCCTTATAAAAACACAAAGCTTTACCTCTTTCAAGATCTTACCTCTTTTTCTTCAAATCGGGTTTCTCTCTCAGCACAAATATTCACAAGTCAAGTAGAATACTGCGCACTACAACAACAGATCTACGCATAAATCTTCTCTTTTCTTTCAGTTCCCAACAATCATAGTTTTAGGTCCAACAACAGAACCATTTGTTGGCACAGGGGTAGACCCAGAGTTCAACGCTTCAACATCGCACCAACAAAACCCTAACTACCGGCCCTTTCGGCAACACCTGCGAAGTAGATGTAGTATCACCTGAGGTAGAGGCAGGGGGGGTTACAAGAATCAAGTTTCTGTAACCAAGATGGGACACAGATCTATGATTATAACACCTCACAGAGTACTTGGGGACAACACCTATTAATTTATTAGCTTTATTCACATCGCAGATCAAACCCTAAGTACAATTAGGTGCAGTAATAATGATAACATACACTTCACACTTAGCATCAGAAGTTAAATCTAACATATTCAACATAGACAAAGTGATAAGAATTCATAGATCTATTTATCATTCATTATAATCAATACAATAAGGAGATCTACAACATAATCATAGCACAAAGCAAACCATCAACACATGATATACGTGGTTCACCCTAGTGTGGGGCTACGTCCACCAACGACTTCTTCTTCTTTATTAGTCTTCTTCAATCTCTTACATTTGCCTGCTCCTGTGCACTAAGCCCCAGAGCCAAGCTTCGCACTCGACAGGTGATCTGCACATTGTGCACCAAATCCACCTTCCCCAAAATCAGGTCAAGGCACAGAGCCAACTCCTCTATCAATCACAGAGCCTTACATACATGTTATGTTGCACAAAGCAACTCAGAACTACTTTCCTCTTGCACTTAGCTACTGAATTATCACATAGCTACTTACATCGCTTGCACTTAACCACTTCCTACTTCTACATTACACCTTTGCATATTTATACATTTACAAAAAGGACTAATCATGGGTAAACCCATAGGCTAACATCCCATAAACCATTAAATAAACCCTAATGAATGCCATGCTGGGTCCACAAGCCCTCAAAATAAGTGATATACCGCGATCTCATCTCCGCCTGGGCACTCCGTCTTCGACCAATGTTTCCTCAAAACTTGGTCGAGGGTCAACAATCTTAAAGGTTATAAGATTTGGAACCTAGAAACTAAGAAGGTTGTGTACAGTTGGGATTTTTTATTTAGAGAAATAAAATATGTTGTAAAACAAGATGTCCTACCAAGTAATGAAGAACCAAAGAAATTATAATTTGATTTAAAGGACAATGAATCAGATTCTATAGAAGAACATGAATCAAAAGAAGAAGATCCTCATACTCCAATATTGAGGATATCGGTTTGAGAAAGAAGGAAACTGGAAAGGTATACTCCACTAGATTTTCATTCAATTTTTTCTTTGTTTATTACTGATGATGATCCTAGAATTGTTAGGGAGGCAGTGGATTGAGAGGATGGAAAACTATGGAAAAATCCCATGGATGAAGAAATGGAAGCCTTGGATAAGAATGAGGCTTGGGATCTAGTGGAGTTGTCGACTGGAAGAAATCCCATTGATAGAAAATGTGTATTTAAAAAGAACTTGAATGAAAAAGGAAAAGTGGAGAAATACAATGATCTGTTAGTAACAAAGGGTTATTCCGAGGTCGAGGGAATTGATTTTGGTGAGATTTTTTCTCCTGGTGCCAATTTAACCTCTATTAGATTTTTGTTATCTGTTGCTACTGCATTTTATTTTGAAGTAGAACAGATGGATGTGAAGACAACATTTCTACATGGGGATCTAGAAGAAGAAATCTATATGAAGAAACCAGAAGGATTTGATGTGAAGGGAGAGAAGGAGCTATTATGAAAACTGATAAAATCCCTGTATGGTGATGCAGGAGCATCGTCAACAAACACACGTGGAGACACAACTCAGTTCCTTAACGCGTCGTTGAATCATTTCAGAATCTTAAACACAAGTGTTTCCTACAAATCATTTTTTGAACTGATTGAAAACTTAAGAAGATCAAAACGCTTGGGATTGAATGATCAAGAGTGATCTGGGAGTTTCACTCCTAGAATTTGATGTAACGGAACTTAAGTAGCTGTAAGTTTTTTTTCTTTTTCTTCGAGAAGATAGATAGTCGGGGGAAATGCTAGGAACCATCTTGGATAAATAGAGGTATTGTATGCCCAAATGGGGCTGCTAGAGGAATATTGTTACTGAATATGAGGTAGCTACAAGTTAGTTAGAAACTATCAGAGTTGTAGCCATGCAAATTGAGTATTTGAATGAATATAACATATGAACATTGATCCAAAAAGTGTCTGGTGTTACTGTTATTGTCTATCTGAATGAATGATAGATTTTCAGTTTAGATTTTGTTCTCTTTTATTGTGTATTTTTACAAATGCATGAATTACACTGTGAATGTATGAATCTGAGAAGTGATAAATAAGTTTCACTTGTTTCTCTTCATCGGGATTATGCAAGGAGTGCATATTGTATGCAAGGAGTGTGTTTAACACCGTCTTTTTTTTTCTCAAAGCACAGAAGAGATAACGNGTCTCCTAGGTTATATTCATTGATCTTCAAGGCTGGAATCCTCTCCAACTACGGTCTGACTGCTTGTATTCCCTTCGGGAGGTACGCAGTGATGATTGTGTAGTCAAAGTCCCTCGGGACACTGTCACGACTCACCACATCAACCAAGGGTGGGATGTAGTTAGGTAGGATGGATGGAATTAGCTTCGCATTTGCCAAGTCATCATGATGCTTGGTTCTTTTCTCATTTGCAGCTCTGAATGGTCCAGATCCATGAGCAGTCGATGAGGAGGCTTGCACTCCTCACGTCGATAAGGCTTGGATGCCTGCAGAAATCACCTTCTCGGTCATGAGGTCTATTAGAATCTCTTTGATAGATTTTTCTACTGCACTAATTTCGTCTGACATGCACACTCGAGATCTGATATATCAAGTCGGTGAACAATAATCAATGTAACAGAATGGATGGCAAGGTCTCAATTATCACTGCGTGAAATCAACTAGTTCTTTATGGGATCGAATAATCACAGTTGGCAAAAGTGTTCTCGGCGCAACGCTCGACGGGATAAATATATATTTTCGTAACAATTTCTTTCAATGGGTCACAAAGCCTTATTCAATGCAGTTCCATCCATTATGGCATGGTCCTAATGATCCAATGGCGAAATTTCGGGCCATAACTGCTTTCCTAACCGTTCGGGAGCGTCGATTGAACGGACATATTTCCTCCAATGGTCATATTGCTTCGTCATGGTGAAATGTCAATCTGTGTGATGCAGGAGCATCATAAGCGAGCCAACAAAGCAAGCGCAAAGGTGAAGGACAGATGGAATTGCACCAACGCACATTTTGAGAAAATTTTAAATTTCAAAGGATAAAGCATTAATGAAATACTTGAAAGGATGTATTTTCATTTATATTTTGGAGATTGTAAACATATATTAAGCGTTTCTCTCATATGTTGAATATCGAGGCATTTAATTGTAATAAATGAAAAGTAGATAGATTTTAATTCCGATTAGATAGCTAGAGTTGTAGGAGGGAAAACTCTAGAAAGCTCCCTCGCATGTATTGTATTATGATTAGTAATTCTCATTGTAAGCAGTAGATATGTAGAGATCATAGATAGAGAAGAACAAATATTGTAAGATTGTATAAGCAGATAGTTGTTTCTATTGAACCATGTACAGGAACACCAGAATTAATATATAAAAAATGCTTTAATTGCATTTCATGGTGTTGTGGTGGTTGTTGTTTACATCTATTTTAATGGTATGTTTACAGTTTTTCTTATGTTCTCTGTTATGCATTTGTCTCAATGTTATGTGTGTGTACACTCTTGATTTCATGTTGAATGTATAAAGTATGTGAGAGAATAAGTATGAGTTTCAATTGTTTCTCATCCTAAGGATTCCTGCAAGGAGTGCAGTGAAGATCTGCAGAGAGTGCGTTGACAGAGTTATGAGTTTTATTTCAGAAAAGCTCAGGAGGGATACCATTTTCCTTATACCAACAGAAGTGTAGGTGTAGCACAAGAGTCATGTAAGGTGTGTGTAGCCCAGAGAAAGTCTTGGATTTTACCAATGAGAAGGAAGGTTGAAGAACTGTTGTTGCAGAGAAGTGCACAGAGTTGAAGAGTGAAATAACCAGGGGTTATTGTGAATGTCGCAAGGTGTGCGTGCAGGGATTCCTTAGACTCCAAGAGTTATAGTGAGAGTTCAAATTCAGAAGGGTTAGAACCTTTGAAGTGTTAAAAGGAAGAACGAGGTTCAGAGTCACCTCGAAGAAGTTAAGATCAGAAGGAAAGACACCAAAGTCTTTCAGGAGTCTTTGGAGAATTTGAACAAACGGTTGAAATTCTCAGAGGGAGAATCACCGAAGTTTCGTGGGCCATTGGATCTTGTAGACCAGCAGGGAGATTAAGGCTGAGTGTCTTTCAGCACACGTAAGCTCAGGAGGGATAGTGGTGTTGGATTTGGATCAATGAGGGTCATTGATCATGTGCTCGAATTCACTATTTCGGAAGTCGGAGCATTGAAGAAGTTGTGACTTGGAGTCGAGAGTTGTGAACTCACGATTCACGAAGTCTCGATAGAAGCAGGACCATCAGATCACAGGAAGCTCGGAGTCCTTGATCACGATGAGGAATCATCATGATTTCAGCTATCGGTGAAAGGGGTTTCTGCATTGAAAATTGTCGGTACACGAAATCCCTAATTGCCTAAAGATTTGGCCTCAAGTCGCAGTAGGGGGTCACATCAACCAAATTCAAGGGAGGATTCAAAGGACCTGTTAGCCTTTCAGGGTTTAAGGAGTTAGAGGGACTCATACTAGGGTCATGGAGTAGCGAAACCCGATATACCATTTGGGTGAAGAGTGTGGTCACGTTAGCTGGCCATGCGGATGTGAGCCGACACTTAGTACTTGTTCGCATAGGCATAAATGCTAAGAAGGACCTATGGATAAACACTTCAGTACTGAGGATTCCTGTGGGGAATCATAGAGTCAATCAAACTCAAAGGGAGATTAAGAACGATCCTAGATCGAGAGGTCATACAGAACCTGCTGAGGTAGGCGTGTCTGTGTCAAGTGGTATCAGAGCTTAGATTTTAAATTCTGCAAGGAACAGATTTGAACAATGTCTCCCAGAATATGTCAAGATAGACCAATGACCAATCCAACTCTGGAAAGGAAAATGAGAGAAATTTGTGCCTATTAGATTCCATGGAGACAACAAAGAGATGGACAATTGATGTTGGAGATGTTAGTGAAGCGGAAAGTGAAAATGAGGTTGGAGCTGAAGAATAAGTTGTAGTCGAAGATGTTGCAGAAGAATGTCTATTCAGAGTTGTTGCAAGAATAGGAGCCAAGGAAAAAATTGATATTCCAATGTACGAAGGCAACTTAGACGTTGAGGAGATACTATATTGGTTTATTGCTCTAGACAAATACTTTGACTATGAGGATATTGAAGAGGATAAGAAAGTCAAACATGTCATCACTAGACTTAAAGGGAATGCAACACTGTGGTGGGATGAACTGTAGGAAGACAGGCGTTGCAAGGGAAAGAAAAAAATCAAAATCTGGGATAGAATGGTCGCAAAGATGAAATCCAAATTTATACCCAGAGACTACCAAGTTAATCTGTTTCGAAGAATGCATAATTTGAGGCAGAAGGGGATGGTAGTGGAGGAGTACATTGAAGAGTTATACAGGATAAACATTAGAGCAGGTCATCGAGAAAGTGATGATAAGAAGGTTGCCAGATATATGAATGGTCTGAGATATGACATTCAAGATGAGATGAGCATGGTGATGATTAGAAATGTGGAAGATTCTTATCATATTGCTCTGAAAGCTGAAGAGAAATTGGCCCAGAAACAAAGTCAAAGAGGCAGAGGTATAATTCAGAGCAGAGGAAAATAAATTTCCCAAGACAAAGTATAGAGACCTAATGAGGAATAAAATAAACCTCATACTCACCTTGATAGAGGAGGAAGTTTACAAGGAAGACAATATGCCGATGGAAACACTTTTCCTCGAGCCAGAGGAAGAGGAAGAGGCAGAGGAGGTGAGATAAAATGTTTTGTTTGTGGAAAGGTCAGACCTATTAAGTCTTATGAATGTCTTGATAGAAAAAGAGATGGAGGAGGTGAAGCTCACATTTCAGAAGCGCAGAAATGAAATGTTGAGGAAGAAGATGCAGAAGGCGGAAGATCCTTAATGATGAGGAAAATTCTCTTGAAGCCAGAGAAGGAGATAGAGAATCTAGTCCAAAGAAACAGTTTGTTTAGAACTGCTTGCAAGACCAAGGATAGGG
>SNQJ01S0019062.1:5478-22617 GCA_010110895.2 Picea sitchensis | reverse complement strand
CTCAGGAGGGATAGTGGCCATTGGATTAGATCAACAAGAACCATAGATCTCGTGCTTGAATTTCGTCGTTTTGGGGTTTTGAGGATTGAAGGAGTGAGAGTGACTCATACTAGGGGTCGCAAAGTCGTGAAACCTGATATACCATTTTGGGTGAAGAGTGTGGTCGCGTCAGCTGGTCACGTGGATGAGAGTTGGCGCTTAGTGGTTATTCGCACAGGCATAGCTCCTAAGAAGGACCTGTGGATAAATACTTGTGTGTTGAAGATTCCTGTGGGGAATCAAAGAGTCAATCATACTCAAGGGGGAGATTAAGAATGATCCTAAGACTGGGAGGTCATGCAAAAATTTCTGAGGTAGGGGTGTTATGTCAGGTGGTATCAGAGCCTACAATCTTTGTTTTCTGTAAGCAAGGGAGACAGAAGGCAAGTTTAAATTTTGCGTGGAACAGATTGAAACAATGTCGCCCAGAAGACGTCAAGATAGACAATGCCCGATCCAACTATGGAAAAGGAAATGAGAGAAATCCTTGCTTGATTAGATGCTATGGATATAAAACAGAGATGAGATACTGATACTCGAGATGTCAGTGAAGGCAAAAGTGAAAATGAGGCCAGAGTTGAAGAAGAATTTGTAGCCGAAGATGATGTAGACGAACGTCTATTCATAGTTGTTGCAAGAATAGGTGTCAGAGAAACAATGGACATCCCGATGTACAAAGGAAACTTAGATGTTGAAGAGATGCTAGATTGGTTTATATCTTTGGAAAAATACATCGACTATGAGGGCGTCGAGGAAGACAAGAAATTCAAACATGTCGTCACTAAACTTAAAGGGCATGCAACACTGTGGTGGGATGAACTACAAGCTGACAGACATTGCAAAGGAAAGCAAAGAATTAAAAGCTGGGATAGAATGGTTGCAAATATGAAATCCAAGTTTATACCCATAGACTACCAGATTAATTTGTTTCGAAGAATGCAAAATTTGAGACAGAAGGGGATGACAGTGAAAGAATACACCGAAGAATTTTATCAACTTAACATCAGAGTTGGTCATCGTGAGAGTGATGATGAAAAGGTCGCTAGATACATGAATAGTATGAGATATGAAATTCAGGATGAGATAAGCATGGTAAGAATCAGGAATGTGGAATATGCTTATTAGATTTCTCTAAAGGCTGAAGAGAAATTGGCCCGAAAGCAAGGTCAAAGACGTAGAGGTAGAAGTCAGAGCAGAGGCAAAGCAATTGCCCAAGATAGAGTGAAGAAGTCCAAGAATGAGGAAAAGAAACTTCATACTCACCCTGAGAGAGGAGGAAGTTCACAGGGAAGAAAATATGTCGATGGAAACACTTTTCCTCGAGGAAGAGGAAGAGGCAAAGGTGGTGAGATAAAATGTTGTCTGTGGTAATATCAGAAGTAAGTCTTATGAATGTCTTGAAAGAAAAAGAGATGGAGGAGGTGAAGCTCACATTTCAAAAGTGCAAAGGTGAAATGTTGAGGCAAAAGATGCAGAAGGAGAAAGATCCTTAATGATGAGGAAAGTTCTCTTGAAGCCAGAGAAGGAGATAGAGAATCCAGTCCAAAGAAACAGTTTGTTTATAACTGCTTGCAAGACCAAGGACAGGGTATGCAAGGTAATAGTGGACAGTGGAAGTACAGACAATCTAGTATCCACAGAAATGGTGGAGAAGCTGGAATTGGAGATAGTTTCACATCCAAGCCCATACCAGGTTTCATGGTTGCAAAAGGGACATCAGGTAACAGTGACTAAACAATGTTTAGTTGAATTTAAGATAGGGGGTTACAGAGATGAAATATTATGTGATGTTATTCCGATGGATGTCAATCATCTTTTGTTGGGTAGACCATGGAATATGACAGAAATGTTGTTCATGATGGGAGAAGGAACACATACACCTTAGAGAATAATGGTAGGACGCATATGTTGCTGCCAATTGAAGACAAGAAGGTGAAAGAAGAAACGAGAAATACTATACTTCTCATGAGTGGGAAGGAGCTTCTGGACAAAGTCAAGAAAGAAGAAGGCATGTTGTTTTCTGTAGTGAGAAAACCCAGAGTCATTTTGACAAGTACTTTGATAGACGATCTACTGGAGGAAATTCAGGAACTGTTGGATAATTTCGCTGATATAGTGGTGGATGATTTACCTTTTTCATTTTCACCCATTAGGAATATAATCCATCACATTGACATTATACCAGGAGCAATTTTACCAAACAAAGAAATGTATAGATTGACATCACAGGAGAATGAAGAGGTTTAGAAAAAAGTCCAAGATTTGATGGACAAGGGATTGGTTAGAGAAAGCTTGAGTCCATGCATTGTACCAATAGTGTTAAGTCCAAAAAAGGATGGTGGATGGAGAATGTGTACCGAATCAAGGGTTATAAACAAAATTAGCATCAGGTATAGATTTGCTTTACCCGGGATGGATGACTTGATGGATTGCTTGAGTGGAGAATTTTTTTTTTCAAAAATTGATTTGAAAAGCGGATATAATTAGATTCGAATGAGAGAAGGTGATGAATGGAAGACAACATTAAAAACAAATGAAGGGATGTACGAATGTCTTGTCATGTTGTTTGGTTTGATGAATGCGCCAAGTACTTTCATGATATTCATGAACGAAGTATTGAAAGATTTCATGGGAAAGTTTTTGATTGTGTATCTTGATGATATACTGATCTTCAGTAAAACTGAGGAAGAACATTTGAGACACTTAAATCTAGTGATGAGGAGGTTGCAGTAAGAGAAGTTGTTGATAAATTTGAAGAAGTCATCTTTCATGAGGAAAGAACTCATTTATTTGGGGTTTGTGATCTCTTCAAACGAGTTGAAGATGGATCATGAGAAGGTAAAATAAATCAGGGATTGGTTGTCACCAAAGAACATCTTTGAAGTCAGAAGCTTCCATGGATTGGCTAGTTTTTACAAGAAATTCATCAGAAATTTTAGTGGAATTTCTGCACCAATGATGGACACAGTCAAGAAAATACATAAACCTTTTCATTAGACAGAGGAAGCAGAGAGAAGTTTTAAGTTGCCAAAGGAGAAAATAACTAGACAACCAGTTTTGGTTCTGCCATATTTTAGTAAGACATTCCAAGTCAGATGTGATGCAAGTGGATTCGTGGTTGGAGCAGTCTTAAGTCAAGACAACAGACCGATTGCATACTTCATTGATAAGATGAACGATGCAAAGAAGAATTATTCAACGTATGATAAAGACTTTTATGCAATCATACATGCGTTGAAGAAATGGAGGCATTACTTGGTTCCGAAAGAATTTTTATTGTATAACAACAACCATGCTTTACAATTCATAACTCGACAGGAGAAACTGAACTAGAAACATGCAAAATGGGTTGAATTTATGAAAAACTTTACTTTTGTTATAAAGCACATTTCTGGAACTGTTAACAAGGTTGTTGATGCATTGAGCAGGAAATGTTTGATTCTGCAGGAGTTTCATGTGAAGACCTTAGGTTTTGATATCCTTAAGGATATGTATAGAGATGATTCAGATTTCAAGGATGCTTATGAAGCATGGAAGAATCCATTTCTCAGAGATAGAAGCCAATGGATCGAGTATTTGATTCAGGATGGTCTGTTATTTAGAAGAAATCAATTGTGTACTCTGAAGAGTTCTATGAGAGAGAACCTTCTGAAGGAAAAACATAGTGGGGGATTGGCTGGACATTTTGGCCATGAAAAAACGTTTGCGTAGCTGAACAGTTTATACTATTGGCAACAAATGCAGAATTGTTTAGCACGCAAAGGGGAGAAGACAGAATACAGGATTGTATCAACCATTTCCAGTACCAAAGAGGCCGTGGGTTGCGGTAAGCATGGATTTTGTGCTAGGACTGCCGATGACACAAGGGATTTGTGATTCCATATTTGTGGTAGTTGACAGGTTCTCTAAAATGGAACATTTTATTCCATGTCAGAAAACAAGTGATGCAACTCACATTGCAAACTGTTTTTCAAAGAAGTTGTTAGACTTCACGACTTACCCAGGAGTATTGTTTCGGACAGGGATACCAAATTTGTTGGTCATTTCTGGAGGACACTATGGTAGAATTTGGGGATGGATTTGTCTTTTAGCTCGACATATCACCCTCATACAGATGGACAAAATGAGGTAGTAAATCGAAGTTTAGGAGATTTATTGAGGCTTTTAGTCATTGAACACCACAAACAGTGGGATCAGATTCTGTCACAAGAGGAATTCACATATAACGATTCACCTAATAGAAGCACAGGACAAAGCCCATTCCAAATAATGTATGGTATGAAGCCAAGAGGAGTATTTGAGTTGAGGGACTTAGAACAAAGTGAATTCAGAAGTGTTGGAGCAGAATACTTTACAACAAAGATGCAAGAGCTCCACAACAAAATCAGAGAGTGGTTAAAGAATTCCAACCAGGAATACAAGCGTAGGGTAGATCAACACAGAAGAGAAATTCAGTTCGAAGTGGGAGATTTAGTTATAGCGCATCTGAGAAAAGAAATATTCCCAAGGGGAACCTATAATAAGCTAAATATGAAGAAGATTGGGCCATGTAAAATCTTGAGAAAGTTTGAGGCAAATGATTATGAAATAGAATTTCTAGGTGGGGTAGGAATATCACCCATATTCAACGTAGCAGATCTGTATCTTTACAGAGCAGATGGAATAGGGAGTTCAAAGGATCAGAAAGAAATTCAATGGGTTAAACAACTACCTGTAGCTGAAAATCCACATATGTAAAATATAATTGACCAGAGAGTTGGGAAGAAGACCCGGAGAAAGACATATCTTGAGTATCTGATCAAGTGGAAAGGACACCCAATTGAGGATGCCAATTGGGAAAGTGAAGCGGAGATCCAGAAACATGGACAGACGGTGCAAGAGCTCATGAACATGAGTCCATGAATTTTTCGGCCAAGGGAGCATGATGCAGGAGCATCATAAGCGAGCCAACAAAGAAAACACAAATGTGAAGGATAGATGGAAATGCACCAACGCACATTTTGAGAACATTTTGAATTTCAAAAGATAAAACATTAATGAAATATCTAGGAGGATGTATTTGAATTTATGTTTTGGATATTGTAAATAGATATTGAGCATTTCTCTCATCTGTCAGATATGGAGGCATTTAATTATAATGAATGTAAAGTAGATAGATTTTAATTCCGATTATATAGCTAGAGTTGTAGGAGGGAAAACTCTAGAAAGCTCCCTCGTAGGAATTGTATGAAAAAAATTATTCTCAATTGTAATTGTAAGCTGTAGAGAAGCAGAGAAAGAGAATAGTAGAGCGTAGAGTAGAAGAATAGATATTGTAGAGTTAGTATTAAAATATAGCTTTTGCTACTGAACCCATGTACATATGCATTTGGATTAATATAAATAAGCTTTGATCCAATCTCATGGTGTTTTTATGAATTCTATTACATCTTTTGAATGGTATGTTACAGTTGATTTCAATCTCCGTTATGTATTTTATTTCAATGTTGTGTATGCTCTTGATTTCATGTTGAATGTATGAAGTCTGTGAGAGGAGAAGTATAAGTTTCAATTGTTTCTCTTCCTAAGAATTCCTGCAAGGAGTGTAGTGAGAGTCTGCAAAGAGTGCATTGACGCATTTTGAGTTTATCTCAGAAAATATCAGGAGGTTTACCTTTGTTCTTATACCAACAAAAGTGCAGGTATAGCACCGATCTGTGCAAGGTGTGCGTAGGCTGGTGGAAGTCTTAGAATTTACCAAACAACGAGGAAGGTCGAAGAACTGTTGTTGTAGGGAAGTGTACAGAGTTGGAGGTGGTGAATAACTAGAGGTTCTTGTGAATGCCACAAAGAATGCGCGTAAGAGTCCTTTTGAAGATTTGAATCCATAGCAAAGGTCAAGATCAGAAGGATAGGGGATTGAGAGAATTCAAAGGAAGGACGAGGTCTGAAATTATCTCATAGAACTTAGGTTAGAATAAGAAGACGCCAAGATAATTGGGTAGAAGTCTTTGAGAAGGATGAACGAATGGTCAAAATTCTCAGAGGGAGAATTGTCGAAGTTCTGTGGGCCGATGGATCTTGCATACCAAGCAGGAAGATTAAGGTTGAGTGTCTTTCGGTACTCGTAAGCTCAGGAGGGATAGTGGCCATTGGATCAGATCAACAAGAATATTGATCTTGTGCTTGAATTCCATCATTTCAGTGTTTCGGGGATTGAAGGAGTTAGAGGGACTCATACTAGGGGTCATGAAATCACGAAACCTGATATACCTCTTCGAGTGAAGAGTGTGGTCACGTCAGTTGGTCACGTGGATGAGAGTTGGCGCTTAGTTCTTATTTGCACAGACATGGTTCCTAAGAAGGACATGTGGATAAATACTTGTGTGTTGAATATTCCTGTGGGGAATCAAAGAGTCAATCAGACTCAAGGGGTAGATTAAGAACGATCCTAAGACGGGGAGGTCATGCAGAACCTACTGAGGTAGGGGTGTTGCATCACTTGCAGAGAAGGACTAGTGGAAGGAGCTAGCGCCTATGGGAGTTGGGAGTTGGAAAAAGTTCTAAGAAAGAAGGAACCACAGTGTTCGTTTATATGTGAACGAATATCGACGGTGGGGAATCATTGTGGAGAGTAGAGGAGAAATTAGAGGATGTGTTAGTTCAAAGCCCACAATTCACCAACGTCATTGATATCGTTGGGAAAGGGGATCAATGAACACGATTATATCAAGTTGGGCAAGAACTTTCTGATTACGGAGATAGAGCCCTGGGATAAAGAGAAAGCATGTTGATGACCCACAATTACTGTGAACCGTTGATTGATGAAGAAATCGGTAATGACCAAATCATGACTGTGAAAATCTTGAGGGTGATAACAGGGCCTGTGTTTGATTGATATTGAGACCAATAAGGTTTTGAGGAGCTAATCCAGCTCGAGGAGTTTAAGATCCTTGATCGAGAGGTCATGCTGCCTGGACGGAGAGTAGGGGGGTCTGCATCAAGTAGTATCAAAGCTTAAAATTTGTCTGCAGATCATAGGAAAATGTGAGAAGGTGAGGAAAGGTAGTTTGGAAACATCAAGTGGTATCAAGTAGTATCAGAAGAAACAATTTCCCTGTAGACAACAAGGTGAGAGAGCAAACAAAGTGTGATACTCTGTGAATGATGGTTGTGCATGTGAAACAACAAATGAACAACGAGGTAGGCTGCAAGGAAAAGTTGGAGACGCTATGGGTTACAAAATAATGCACATACTTTCCAAGAGGGAAAGCAGGGGGTGAAAATGGCTACTGAAGGCCATTGATGTGGGAAAGACAAGGACCACCAGCAGAAAAACAAAGTGGAGATAGACAAAGATCTCAAGGAGATCAGAGGAAAAATGGAGAGGCTGACATGGAGGATGCAATAGGAAGAAAAGGTACATTGGACATATGAATGGCCTTTGAATAGGAAAGCGAAGTGGCCTATCTATAAGTTGTTAGCCAAAAGGTAGAAACAAGTAGTGAGGAAGTGGCTGAGGTATGCTGAAAACCTCAGTTACATATAGAAAAAAGTGATTAACATATGTGAACCAGAGACTGGGGAGAACCTCAGTGATGAGGAGGAGATGAGATTAGCTAGAGATCTCATGAACTGTTAGGAGGGTAGAGATAAATTCTTATATTTCCAGATGGGTGATGAGATGAGATCAAACAGAGATCTCATAGAATTCTAGGAGGGAAGGACTGGAATCCCAATTTTCCAGGTGGGAAGGGGAAAGATGATACTTTATGAAGGTCTCAGGAGCTCTAAAGAGAGTTCATATCAAAAAGGGGTGCTGACATATGAAATGGAGGCAAAGGAGATGCCTCATTTGTATGAAGATTCATGTGGAGTTGCAGACCAGGTGAATGAAGATGATGAGAAGTTAAATACTTCCATCACAGAGGAGGAGGATCATAGGAGTGTTTTGATCATTGGGAGGATTCAAATATTCCTTCCAAACAGTCCAACAGAGGCTAGTACGAGTGTTCAACATGAGGAGGTGGTGCAACAAGAATCCAAGAGAGAGGCCATGGGGCCAAATGATTTTGAAACTAACTGTATCTGTGATGCAGGTGCAACAGAATAAAGACAACCAGGAAGGAATAACAAAGAGAAGGAGAAGGAGAAGACATTTATGTATTCCCCAACAGAAAAATAGAACATTAAGATGAATTGCTTACTCAATGGAAGCAAGAGTTGAAGATGTTGGAGGATTAGTTATGCAATCGAGAACCCGAGGAAAAGGGGAGGCGCGGGGATGCAGTCATGCAAAGTGAACATGATAACCGATTATGAGAACTTAAGCTGGAGGAAGTTGGAGATATGTCAGTAGAGGAGTTGATTGAATTCAATCTGTCAGAAAATTAAGTTGAGCAGCTGCTTCGAGGTGAGCTACTTGAAGCCCAGTTATACAACACAGTGGTCAACTAGTTCCATCGGAAATGAAGATGATGTAAGGGATCAAATTGATCTATCCATTGGTGAGGATGAAACACAATAAAGAAACATGCATGAGAGGAGAAATCAACCAGCAGAGACTGCCATGGAGGAGAATTACACATTGAAATGTGTGCCAAGAGATGGAGAAAGAAAGAATGTTGGGTGGAATTACTAGAAAATTTCAGCGAAAGATGAACATGAATAATTAGACCTGCAGTGAAAAAGGAGATGAGCATTCAGGGGAATGGCTCAAAATTTTCAGCCGGGAAGATGAAAATTTGATGTATCTGTTAGCAGATCATGTAAATTTATCTAATCGGAGGTGAATTCAATCTGTCAGAAAATTAAGTTGAGCAACAACTCAGAGGTGAGACTGCAGAACTGGATTATACAACACAGTGGTCAACTAGTTCCATCGGAAATGAAGATGATGTAGGGGATCAAATTGATCTATCCATTGGTGAGGATGAAACACAATAAAGAAACATGCATGAGAGGAGAAATCAACCAACAAAGACTTCCATGGAGGAGGAGTCGACATTACAATGTGCCCAAGAGATGGAGAAAGAAGAATGTTGGGTGGAATTACTCGAAAATTTCAGCCAGAAAGATGAACATGAATAATTGGAGCCTACAACAGTAGAAAAAGGAGATGAGAATTCTGAGGAATGGCTCAAAATTTTCAGCCAGGAAGATGAAAATTTGATGTATCTGTTAGCAGATCATGTAAATTTATCTAATCGGAGGTTGGAACATCCAGAATTCCTGAAGCGCGGAGTCCCAAAGTAGATATTGGGCATTGGTTGCGAAGGAGGATGTGGACCATTGATCTGGTCCCAGTTAAAAGTGACCAAGTCGCAAAGCACCAGAGGTTAAGCCTCGGTTCATAGCCCAAGGTCACATGCAGAGAAGGAATAGTGGAAGGAGCTAGCACCCATGGGCGTCAGGATTTGGAAAAAGTGCTAAGAAAGTAGGAACCATGGTCTCCATTGATCTGTTAGTGGGGAGCAGAGGCAAAATTAGCGGGCGTGTTAGTTCACATCCTGCAATTCACCAATGTCGTTGATATCGTCGGGACGGGGGATCAATGACCATGATTAGATTCAGTTGGGTGAGAAATTTTTGATTGTAGAGATAGAGCCCTCCGATAAAGAGAGAGCACGTTGATGCCCCACAATTACTGTGAATTGTTGATCGATGAAGAAATCGGTAATGACCAAATCAGGACCGTTAAAAACCTAAGGGTGATAACAGGGCCTGTGTTTTATTGATATTGAGACCAGTAAGGTCTCGATGATATAATCCAGCTTGAGGATATTAATATCCTTGACCCGGAGGTCGCACAACCCCGAGGGAGAGTAGGGGGGTCTGCATCATATGGTTTATTACAATCACCAAGGATGTGGTATAAAAAAATTGATACTTATATGCTGGGACTTGGATTCACAATAAGAAAAGAGGATCACTGTGTGTATTTTAAATGAATTGGTGATCATTTTATTTATTTGTTCTTGTATGTGGATGACATGTTGCTGATAGGAACCAACAAGGAGATTATCCAGAATGTGAAAAATCAATTGTCCTCTAAATTTGACATGAAGGATCTTGGTGTTACAAATTTCATTTTGGGCATGGAAATTAAAAGAGATCAGTAAAACATGAAACTCTGGATAAATTAGATAAAGTATGTGGAGACTATTGCAGAGGTTTAATATGCAGGAATGTAAATTGATCAGGGTCCCTATTCCTGTAGGTGTAAAGTTATCTGTGGATCGATGTCCCAAGACACAAGAAGAGGAGGAGGACATGTCTTTTATTCCTTATGCGACTATGGTTGGCAGTTTGATGTATGCAATGGTCTGTACTAGACCAAAAATTGCACATGCAGTGGGAGTTTTGAGCAGGTATATGTCAAAACCAGAGAAGGAGCATTGGACAACAATAAAGAGAGTTTCCAGGTATTTGTGTGGCACTGCTAGCTATGGATTGTGCTATCAAGGAAAACCAGGATTGGATATACATTTTGTTTTGTATGCATACAGGGATGGATATTTGGATCACATAAGATCTACAAGCGGGTATGTGTTTAAGTTGTTCGGAGGAGCAATCAGTTGAATGAGTAAAAGACAGTCTGTAGAGGCACTTTCAACTACAAAATTTGAATACATGGTATCCACTCATGCAATAAAGGAATCAATATGGTTACAAAGATTTTGTTCAGGTATTGGGTTGGAACAACAAGCTGTAAGGATATGTTGTGAAAATCAGAGTGCAATTTTTCTGGTGAAGAACCCAACTTCTCATTCAAAGACAAAGCATATTTATGTTCAATATCACTTTGTGAGAGACATGGTTGAAGAAAATAAATTGTTGTTGATGAAGGTGGACACTTTGAAGAATGTTGCAGATTCATTAAAAAAATCTATGAGCATTGAGAAGTTCTCTTGGTGTAGAGGATCTATGGGCATTGTTGCCTTGGATCATTGACTATGTAACCCTATAACCCGTTGTATGCAAAGAAAACAACAAGTGGGAGAATGTTGGGTATGTGTTATATTCTTTGCACAAACAATACTAGTGTCTACTACACTGCATTGGGCACATAGGATCAAGGGAAAAGCCCCTGAAGTTTTTTTCTTCGGGAAATGTGTCTCCTTTTTGCCTTGATTTTCGTGTCGCCTTGATTTTCATGTTCATTGTTGGGAAATGTTTCGGCACATGGTTTTTTTTTCAGATGGTTTTCTATCTCTGGTTAAGGAATTAGGGTTTGACTAATATAAGTCATTATATTAGGGTTTTGGATGCCACTGGATCTTATATGTATATTGTATTGTAAACAATGTATGATGTGGATGAATATAGAATATGTTGGTTTTCCAGGGGAAAAATCTCTGTGTAATGTGTGTATTTTCCATTGTATATTTTCTGTTCTTTTACCAAAAATCTATTTGTAGTAAATAATTGTACAAGGTTAAAATCTACACTTACATACTTAGAGAATGTCAAAGACAAGAAGGTAGTATTATACAAAGTGCATCTCAACATGAATGAACTAAAGAATGGAAATATGAGAAAAAACATGCTCCAGAGGACTTACCAAGGATGACATAGAAGGAGAGCTAGTTAAATTATCTAGCTCCATCAAATTGCTAACAATAAGTACAACATTAGAAAATAACATATTGTCCTAGTAAATAATTGCAAGAACAACTTGTATCTTTCTATAGAAAAGGTTATTGATAGATTCCATCTTCCAACACTAGGATACATGGGTGCACCTAGACACATGGAAAACATTTTGAGAAAATTGGAAGACAACATAAAGAATAAAAGAAGCATAATAGGAATGGCACCCAAAATCACTAAAGAAATCCTTAAAGAGTACATTGTTGGTTTTTCCAAGGAAATAAATTTAATTGATTATTTCCTAAGTACTCTGAAAAGAAATATGGGGCCCATGCTATAAGTTATAAACCTTTGAAGTGAAACAATGCATATAAATTCTTAAGAAAAATATAAATAACAACAATGGCATACACAAAATACATAGATATTTACCTTGGAAACCCTTAACAGAGAAAACCATCAAACCTTAGAGTCACTCCTCTATATGCTTCATTACAATAAATTCAAAATTCACAATACAATGTATAGGTATTTCGTGGCATCCAAAATCCTAATCCATTAACTCGAATTATATTACAACCGCAATCCATTAATTGATATTAGATTACAATGGGTTGAAAAACCATTAGATGAAAAACAAAAAAATATGCCAAAACGTAGACCAAAAGAAAACCATTTTTTTTTTCCAGGGACTCTACCCCAAAAATCCTAGATAGGGGGTTCCTAGCCAGACCCCCTTGACCCCCTTGACGCATACAAAAAAATCATGAAGTTAACCATGCAAGTACTATAACACATGCCTAGGGAATTGATATCTTATGAAGTTTCCTTTGAGAAACTACTCTTTAAATGCATCCAAGGAATTACATATCAACATGAAGCATGGGCCACTTATATTCAAGATAAGGCACATGGTCTATTATGAAGATATTGTAAAATAAAGTGTAATTCAATATAGTATTTAGGAAAGAAAAAAAAAAAACGTTGAAAATTTATAACTACGTAAAGGAAGCCAAGAAGACACAAGAAGTAGTTATAGACTAAAGGCTTTATAAGCCTATCGATTTGCTGTAGACGGGGCTTTTTGTTGATTGCAAATTTGTAATTTTTTTATAATTATAATGAGGAGAATCCCTTGAGGATTATTTTTAAGAGGATCATTGGTGTTCTATTCTCGATGTTGAGAATTTTTTTCTAGTTTTTATGTTGTCACTAATACCAATGTAAGACTGTATTATTTTGTTGTTGACTCTTCTGCAATGAATTTATGGTTCTTATTTTGTCTTTCTTATTTGATATGTTTTTTTGAGTTGGTAGATATGATATTTTGAATAGTAATGTTTTAATAAACTTATCTTCTTTTTAATCTATGTTCATACTTGTGTGTTTATGAATTTCTTAAATAGTTTTTTGTTTCAAAAATGTTCACATGAATACACAAATGTCGTGTAGTTGTTGGTTAAAATATGCTCCTACCTAGGATAGGTTAGATGAGGTTTCATTTTGGATATAAGATAATAGAATATTGAGTTTTTCATTTCACAACCAATTACACAACCAAAAGTAATGGTTGTAGAGATAGAATCTGGATGGGTTTCCTTTTCAAATGGTATGATGTCTAATTATGACCTTGCATTGGGGAGAAACTCTTTTTATAAAGCAAGGAAATTTTCTTATCTCAATAGAAATCGACTCTAGAAGGAGGGCCCAAGTTTTATGGCTAGTATAAATACCTATTCTTCACATGGTCATCACTCTACATGTTTAACTCATGAACCTCAACCTAGTCATTTCACACCAGAGGTGACAATATTGAACTAGAGACTGTGTTCAAAGATAACTCGACTATTTTTGAAAATATTGAATTACTCCTAAAACACCTATAAATTGTTCCTCACATAGAAGTGAATTCTCCACATTGTCTTACCTAGTCATATGCTAAGGAGATTATAAAAATATATGTAGCACCTTTGTTACCCAGTTGACAACCACCATGAAGGAATCATATCCAAACTAAAGAGGAAATTTAATTTTATTTTGTAGATAATTTAGTGGATCTTTCTCTACAGGAAATCCATGAACCCCTAGACCAAATCCCACCACCATCCCCATATAGACCTTACACCTAACCTTCTCCAACCCCTTAACCTAAGATGAATAGGTGATCTTATGATATTTTAAACCAATAGATATCTCAACAAAGGGTCAGAAAAAAACCTCATGTACCTTCTTGGATGTCTCAAGGTGTCCTAAACTTGAGAGGGAAACTATATGATCTTCCTAATCACCTTGAAAGAATCTTTCCAAAATTTGATTCAAACAAATCATGTGCTCCAAAATACCACATAAATAAATTTTTCCTAGTTGTGAGACTGATGGACATAGAATTGAAGATGTGGTCTTGGTTTGTTCTCATATACTTTCAAAAAAAAGACATGCACTTGGTACTATAGTTTGTCCATAGTTTCTATCGTACATTGGGATCATTTTGAGAATGAATTTATTAATAAGTTTGGTGAAGAAAAGGCTCCAACTACTCTGCTAAAAGAACTAATAGTTGTCAATATGGAGAAAATGGAGATAATTAAGGATTTTAATAAACACTTCATCACAATTCTCAATAAATTATGTGATAATGCCCAACCAGCTGAAGGGGTAGTGGAAAAATATTACACATCTTCCTTACATTCATTTTATCACTAGGTTCATCAAACAGATTTATAAAACAACTCTTCCATAAAACTTTGAGGAGGGAAATTATCACCCTGATGGGAAATGCGGGGGGAGGGAGACAACAAGACTTTGAATTTAGGCACTGCTACATATTGAAAAAATTGCGACAACTACTTGCGATGAAAGTACTCTTTCGTCGCAAAATTAAAGAGAAAAAGTTCAATTTTTCAATTTTGATATTAATCCACCCCGTATTCGTCTCTCTATCGATAGAACCCAAATTTCATTTGTTTTGCGACAATAATCAATATGGTGGACTACTGTCTCAATTTCGACAAACTTGTGTGTTCGTCGCAAGAGCGACGCTCACAATTGACCGTTACACTTTTTGATACTATCCATATTGATCGTTATACATTTTAACAAAGTCTAAATTGATATAGTCAACATTTGTCACAAGAGCGACGAATTGAACGTTATAACCGTTCCCGTCTTCGACAAAGTGACCTAAATATTATTATATTTAGGTCATGTTCGTCGCAATTGCGACCACCGTGACCTAAATTGACCTATAAATATTTGATGCTTTAAAGATGTTGTGACAATCTTTCTATAACAACAATGGTTCCGAAATGGTATTTTTGTGCGAAAGAATGTCATAGAATATAGTTAGAGGTGCGGAAAAAAGTAAAGCGGGTGAAAAGGGTGATGGTATATGTTATTTCCCTTGCAAAATATGTTGCCTCATACGTCCCATAAGAATTTTAATAGAAACAACTACAAAACATTGTAGGAAATATGGGCACATTAATGACGGATCGAATGAATATCGTCCCATGGTTATTAGCTATATATTCATTATCTGTTTTTATTTTGTCAATTTTATATAAAATTATAATATATGTATATATATTGTTTGAATGTTTGTTATAGTATACACTAATTTTGCATGATTGTTTGTAATTATAAAGTTAGAGTTTCCCTCTAACTTTCTGTAGAATATTGCACCAAGTATTAGTAGAAATGATGTTGTACAAGATGAGGAACATCATGACCAAGAAAATGAGGATCTCATGGAAGAAGATGATGGGACAAATCAAGTTAATGATCCCATGGATGAAGGTGATGGGACAAATCAAGTTAATGATCCCATGGAAGAAGATGATGGGACAAATCAAATGATCCAAGATTTGTTTTCACTGCCAGATGAGGATGGGGACAATGCTAGTATTTGTGATGAACCTCTATTACAAAAGACAAATAAATGAATTTATGAAGGATCAAGAGCAAATCTTCTCTCCACTACATTGTTGCTAGTGAACTTAAAGGTTATGAATAATTTGTTGAACACTTGTATGACACAGATCCTAAGGTATGTAATATGTTTCATCTCATATTATACATAAATGTTGATTGTTTTCTATTTTTTTTTAGTGTTAATTAATGTGTAAAATAAGAATGCAACTTTTACGATTAATATTCTTACATTAACTAGTTATTTGTTATGTTGTAGATTGTTAGGTGAATTTTTGTAACCATCGTCAAATATTTTACCTCGCACATATTGAGGTTTTCATGCCATTATGATAGACATTGGAATGGATTATTAAACTATAGATTCATGTCCTAATGACCATATTATATATTATGGACAACATGCTTCGAAAACATAATGTCTGCAATGTCTTATCAGTAGATATCGAACCGATCAAGTAACAAAAAGAGTTCCTCGAAAGGTTCTTTGTCATATTCCCATAATTCCACGTTTGCAGCAATTGTTCAGGTGTGAAAGCATAGCACAATTCATGGATTACCATGCACGTAATATGAGTGGATATGGTGTTCTTTGAATGCCTAACGATGGTTCTGCATTTAGGGGAATTGAGGAAAAATGGGCATATTTCAAATATGAACCTCGTAATGTTAGGCTTTCATTGACACTGATGGTGTTAATCCATTCAGAGAACTTAGGTCTATTTACTCAATGTGGCCTATTTTTTTTATCAACAATAACATTCCTCCTTGGATGTCAATAAACAAGGAGCACATAATGTTGACAATGATTGTTCCAGGTATTTTCTTACATTAATTATTTTAATGTAACATTTTCATTTGTTTCAATTTTTGCATAATATCTTTTGTTTATTTATTTACTTATATATATTATATGATATCATTCCTATAGTAATTATGTGTAATTCCAAACAATTAGGTAAGTACTAGGTTAAATATATGAATGTATATATCGAGCCTCTTATCGACGAGCTACTAAAGTTATGGGCTGGCATCGCAATGTATGACATATGTAAACCAATCAGGGAGAAGAAATTTAAATTCCGTGGAATACTTTTATGGACAATTCATGATGCCCCTGGACTAACACATTTTTGTGGTATGTAGCATTCTAATATTTCTCTTTAATACTATATAATTTTTTAATGTTATCATGGTGCATGTTTATTTTTTAAATAATCTCGTCGTATAATTGACATTAATCCATTTGTTGCAAGTCTTCAAACAAAGGGTAAATTTTCGTGTCCAGTTTGTGGCCCTAAGATGAAGTATCATCATTCAAAAAGTTTAGGAAAGATGGTGTTTGATGAGTATAGGAACCTTTTTCCTAAGAACCATAGGTATCGTACTACTGAAAAACATCTTTTCAATGCGAAAGAAGAGACTAGTTTAAAACCATGAAGAATGACACCTCGCCTAGGGAGGTTGGAATATAATAGAAATCGTCAAGGTACTCAATTTCATAATGTATCGTAGATCATGTAATGTTTTGAATGTTTATTTTAATCATTGAATTTATTTTACCGTATTTGATAATTATTTTTGTGATTTCTTTTATGCTTC
>SNQJ01S0019061.1:71408-90353 GCA_010110895.2 Picea sitchensis | reverse complement strand
GTGGGTATTGAAAAATGGAACATTATAGTGTGGTGAGAATCTATTGTTCTCGTGAGAATCCCCTTTATCTCCCTTATTATGTTTTAGATAGAATGTTTTCCATAGAAGTTGCCAGACAGTATAGGTTTTGGGTATATTTCTTCCATGAGAAAAGGAAGAGACCATTCATTCCATTTCCATGGATAATTGGGGAAATTTTATTAAGAATTATTTCTAAAATTAATGAATTTGTAGTACAGTTGGGCCAATAAAATTTGAAATTTGCAAAAGAGATCAATGGTTTCAACCCAAATCATCATTTTATTGACCAAATGACATCTGTTGAATTTAGTAATTCACTTACTAATACATTTTTATTTGGAGAAGAGGAGGGTGATAGTTAGGACCCATCAATACCAATTGTTGAGAGGAAAATATATGATATTGAGACTATTGTTAGTACAACAGACTAGCATAAGTAGATGGGAAGAGTGACAAATGAAATAAGTACTCATTCTCCAAATGTTTCAAAGAAGAGTAGCCCACCCAAAAAAAATCTTCAGTCAACAACACCTGGACAAAAGAAATATTAAACTAATAATTCTGATGATGGAGGCGATAAAAACCCTCCGAAGGGAAGGTTGGAGCGGTCCCATAAACTCTAGGTCAAAAGAAAAAGACAAAATTCTCAACAAGAGGTAGAAGATCATGTACCTGAGAATACAATTATCCTTGAAGATATGGACCTAGATGTGGATATCGAAAATATACAATTTCCTGGTGATGAACATAGATTGCAATAAAGTAAGGAAATTGAAGTAGAAATTGCAGTTCAAGAAGAAGTATTTTCAGAGGAAGAATCCTTCACTGTGTAGAATTCCTTATTTGATAAAAGTTCTAGAAAATAATTTTTTAAAGAATTAATTCAAAAAATAAAAGAGTTCAAGGAAAATCTTGTTCTGAGTTAGATCTCAATGGTGTACCTCCTTCCGGAATTGCCATAATTCACAGAGCTACAGGCGATTCTTTAGAAATGTCAGTAGATATGGACGCTGAAAATACCATGCTTAAAGAAAGGGTTAAGGAATTAGAGTCTACTCTAATGCCACCCCCTATATTTGCTACTCCAGTTTCAGTAGTCCAACCTTGGAAAAGCTATGATAAAACCCTTGAATCAAGTTTAAGGTTGAAAGGAACATCGAGTCTACTTGATGTAGTTAGGCGTTATATTGGAGAAAATATAAAGAAGAGAATGTATCTCATATTAGAGACATGGGATTTATCATGTAGCATTGTCTCCTTGGGTTCCAAGATTCAAAATTTTAGAGAGTACCTACAGTCTGATTTAAAAAATGATGAAGGCTTTCATAAAGATGTTGTAATTACATTTGTTCTGAAAATTTATGGTATGATTGAGCTTAAGAGAAAAGAAGAATATTTTCCATCCCCGACATGTGTGAAACAATTAAAAGCATGTTGGATAAAGAGAATCAAAACCTTAAAGGATCTATTGGATGATCTTGATGTTCTAAGTGTTAAAAAGGGTGAAGCTTATTTGAAGATGGTCGAGTTAGACCTTGCATGAACCACCTGTGAAGTACAAGATCCTAAATTGAGTTCAAATTCTATTCTCATTACAAGGCAACAATTTGAGGAGCATGTGGAAATATTAAAGGGCATATCAGTGGAGAAGTTCAATAGCATGTCTGAGTATACAAAGCAAGAAATTGAAATTTGGCTCGTAGAATATGTAAATAAAAATGAAAACATTTAAGTTACATTACAACAAATTTCAATTGATTTAAGAGAAATTGAAAGTATATTATTTTACATAAGAGTTAGACAAGAGGTAATTGTTGCTCCTATGTGTGAATATATTGAGAATTGGTTAAAGTTAGCTTTAATAAAAATTACCAAAGAGGATCAAACATAAGTGGTTGGTACCAGTCATGAAACTTATCGAGGATAATATAAGAGCAACATCAGCCACAAAGTGATCTAGAGATTCCATCATAGTGAGTAATACAAATCACATTCTTCCCAATTTGTTTCTCTTCATGTTCAGAAGTCATCCAGTTTTGTTTTATTTGTCCCAAGAAAAACATAACCAATTTTCTAATCTTTCCCTTTTGTCTTCCTTTTAGGTTCTGCCCTGTTCCTATTTCTTATCTTTATTTTATGGTCCACGGGAGTCAATCCCAGACCAACTTTGGATGAACGCATTTTAATTTTAAGATTATCAAAGACTATATTATTTTTTTGAAAAATCCCAGAGAACTACTTCGGTGAAAACTTTAATAATATCTTTTGAACTCTGAGTTTTGAGCATTGGATATTTAAAGTTTTCCTATCATATTCTATTTTTTTTTCAATGAAAATAATCCTTTAAAGTTCTCTCATGTGTGGACCTATATCTTTATTTCCTTGAATGTGATCGAAAACAATTAGTTTTTGTGATGGATGTGAGATTTGTATCATGTTTTTTCTAATAGTTATGTATGTATAATATCTCTGCAAATATTTTATGAGTGAATATTCCTGGTCCCTTTCTCAAGAATTCCTTGATGCGTGTATTTTATTTTCAATTAATAACATTTTAAATTTATTTGATTCATAAATATTTGGAGTTTTCTATCTATCTCTCCCTTATTTTTTTTAAGTCATTATCCCAAGATGTTTAAAGATAAATCTTTGAATAATATATACAAGAGTACCACCTCTACAAAAATGCAAGAGGATTTATATCTTTGTGAGGTTGTTGTTTCAATATTAACCGTTTCAAACATCGACAGTGCCTAATTTTGCATTTGTGCCATCTTTGACCTACCAACCATATTCGATGAATGTTCCATTTTAAATTCCTAATATTTCTTATAGTGCCCCTTTTCTAGTTTCTTCTTCTTCAAATGATTATATAAACGATGGAAATTAATATTGGCCTCACCTTCCTCTAGTTGAGTCCATTGAACATGAACCAACATCGACACCACAACTTCCTAGATGGTTCTATACAACATGAGACAAAGTTGATGATATTGTCAATGATCCTTTAGATTAACACCATACATGTTCACAGTTCTAATGAGACTCCTCTCTTATGGATCATGTTTTAGGGACTCATGATCGATTTTTTTCTATAGAAGTTTCTGCCTGTCTAGATTGGATGTAACAATGAAAGAAGAATATGGTTTCTTAATGGAAAATTATACCTGGAATATTGTCCCTCTTATGAAAGAAATACAAATTGTCATATGTAAATGGGTGTATAGGACTAAGTATGTGGTAGATGGAAGTGTTGATAGATACATGGCCTGGTCAGTTTCCAAAGGATTTTCTCAAGTACAAGAAATGACTATAATGAAACATTTTCTCTTGTAGCTAAATGGAATTCCATCCACCTTGTTATATCCATTGTAGAATTATACAAATAAGAGTTCCATCATATGGATGTTAAATCCACCTTATTGCATGTGGATTTGCAAGAAAAATATTTACATGGAACAACCTCATATTTATATTCAAAATTACTTTAGTCCTATTCATTTCCTTACGAAATATCTCTATGTTCTTAATCAAGCTCCTTGGGTCTAGTATGCTAAAGTGGATAGATTTGTCCTTGACACAAGATTCTTTAGATGTCATTTTGACCTCAATGTTTGTACCAAGAAAGTGGCTTACCATCTCATAATACTTGTTCTCTGTGGAAATTACCTTGTACTCACTAGTAGTGACCTCAAACATTTAACCCATGAGAAATCTAGTCTCAAGAAGAAATTTAACATGAAAAACTTAGGACATTTGCATTATTTTCTTGGCCTCCAAGTCTTGTAAACCAAGKAAGGAAATTCCCTTTCCCAGTCAAGTATGCRTGTGACCTTCTTCACTTATTTCACATGGAATATTTTAAACCAACCCCATCTCGCTTTCAATMTAAATTCAAACTTGTTTCCACCTCTACCACACCCAAATTAGATGCCACTTTGTGATATCAAKTAGTTGGTATCCTTTTGTATTTGACTCATACTCATCCTGATATTTTGTTTGTGGTTTGTCTTATTTCCTGGTGTATGCAAACACCCCCTACAATCCATTTAAAAGTAACAAAGAGGATAGTTTGATATATCAGGGGTAGAGTTCTGTATGGATCCTCCCTAGGGGTATAATGGGGAGTTGGAGGTCCATTAGAGTAATAATAGTGGAGGAAATTCAATGTAAGTTGGACTAGGTTTACTATGTTCTTATCAAATAAGGCCCAATATGGTAGTTCATATTGAATAAATGTAATGTGGCCTCATGAAAGAAGGTCCACTAGGTATTTAGGATCTTGTTATGATTAGGGTTATCTTGTTATATATAAATAAGGATAGATTCCTCCTTGTGGGACATTGGAAGAATATTGTATTTGGAGCTTAGCTTGTTGAGGGTTCACCCAACCTTAAGAGGCAAATGAATAAGTGTGGATTTCTTCCATAAAAGGATCAATTGTAAGGTGTTTCCCTACCTTAAAGGTATTTTTCTATTAATAAAGTGTGGAGTGTTTATGATATATTGTTTGTTATTAAATTTCTTGGGTTAAGGATCATAACAATTGGCATCATAACTCTTTCTTGGGACCAAAAGAGATTTTTTTTTTGCAAGTTTTCAAAGGAAAAAAAGGTGCCACAACACTTAGATCAATTCCTATAGTTTTCTACAAAGTATTTGAAGAAACCAACTATAAATATAAGTTCCTCTTGGAAAACATCCAAGTTCAAAAATTAGTTGTCCAAATTAGAGTCCAGAAAGTGAACATATTGTTGATTTAAAATCAACTATTTTAGTGTTTTTATATGACATGTGCACATATTGCAAAAATAAGTCTTTTGACAAGGTGCTTAGATTGAAACTAGACCAATACCATTGGATAGAGTATTTTGGGGGGTTTGATTTGATATATTATATATTACGCTTCCAATCAATATCCATGGTGCTCTAACCCTTGCAAATTTCCACCCTTGAGCCTTAATAGAACCAAAGAATGGAAATGTGGTGGAACCTGCCATGGGAGAATTGATGTTGGTGATAAAAACCTTATAGGATTTGCACAAAAAAATGGAGGAGTATGAGATAAAATCCTAGGAGGATAAGGTAAAATTGCAACAAATTAAAGATATCAAACTCCTTAAATTAACATATCATTTCTTTAATGAAGAGTGTAACCAAGAAAGATATGCTTGGTATGATTTATAGGTTGATTATGAGGAATGGTATATGGATAGTTGTAATTTCTAGGAAAGCAACTACTTCCAAATTCTATTTGTTGATTATACTAAAATTTTTGTAAAGAACATTGTTGTGGGAACTCATGAGCCGATTGTGATTACCAATTTTTCACTTACCTATTCTCTAGTAGTAATGTGCCTGCAAGATCCATATATGACCTTTTGCAGTTATATGGATGATTTTTTGGATATGGTTGGATCGATATATTTTGATGCACATGACCTTGTTAGGAATTTGAGGCACCATTCTTAGCTAGGTATTGAGCTTGAAATTTCTTTAGTGGGGACTCAATGTGATCACTTGGACATGGGGCCCAACTTTATAGATGAGCTCCTTGGATTACTTCAGTATTGCAGTTAGTACTTGCACATGTGACATTGGCTACGTTAGCTTTGTGATTAGCAATTGTACATGGGACCTTAGTTCCTTGACTTAATTTAGCATCGTTGTCAACACTCATGCATGGGGCATTGTTTTAAGGTTGTACCTCCTCACAACAAGCATTGAGGGAAATGATTTTCTATGTGGGGTCGAGTGTTGGGAACTTCACGATGTGTGTAATGGGGGGGCAAAGGGTCCATTAGAGTAATAATAGTGGATACCATTCAATGTAAGGTGTACTAGGTCCACTATGTTTGTGACTATGGTAGTTAGTATCGAATAAATGTAATGTGGCCTCATTAAAGAAGATCCACTAGGTAGTTAGGAGGTTGTTATGATCAGGGTTCTCTTTTTAGCTATAAATAAGGATGGGGTCCTCCTTATGGGGGGTGTTGAAGAAGAATGTATTTGGAGCTTATCTCATTGAGAGGTTCCCCAACCTTAAGAGGCAAGTGAACAAGAGTGGGTACCTTCCATAAACGGATAAATTCTAAGATGTTTTTGTACTTAAGGGTATTCTTCTATTAATAAAGTGTGGAGCATTTCTAATATCTTGTTTTTATTTAATTTCTTGGGTTAAGGCTCATAACAAGTTTAATTTGGGATATAATATAGTTCAGGGGGGACTCCTTTTTTGGTTGGTTTCACTAATTCCAATTGTGTTGGAGAACTTGATCATTAGAAATCTACTACAGGTCATGTTTTTAGTCTTGGTTTTGGACACGTATCTTGGGATTGTAAGAAGTAATGTACCCTTTCTCTTTCTTTAGCAAAAGTAATGTATTGAGAAATAGTTATTGAAATTTAATCATCCATATGGATTTTATAGATCCATTTAGAGTTTGGATTTGAGATGCCACATTTGACCACACTGTAGTGCAATAATTAGAGTGGCATGTAGTATGCCAAAGATATACTTAAACATTATCCCAACAAACATATTGAGCTACATATGCACTTCATCAAGAAGCTTATTTAGGATAGAATTTATCATCGATAAGCTTCAATATCACATTCTCAAAGTGCTCTTTTGTTGAATAGATGATCGAGTTGTGGACATTTTCACAATAACCATTATAGAAGCCAAGTTTTCAAAATTTTGGGTTGTGTTAGGAGTTCAAGAAGTTGTCGTTAAGGGGGGGTGGGGTACGCTCTAATGCATCCGTCCTTATCCTATTGTGTCACCTTTGTAAATCCTTCAACCTTATCCAAAGTTGTTCTTAAGGGGAGGTGTTCGGATAATTAGACAGTTAGGAGTTAATTAAGTTGAAATTGGTATAATGTATCTTTAGGTAAAGTGTGTTTTCTTAATGTGCTTTTGTAACTTATCTAATGTGATTGTCATGATTATATTATAAACACAAAAATATATTATGACTCATAATGTCCTTGATACTAATGACACTTTATTCATGATTTAACACCCAATTGGTCCATGATCTATATTTAAAGAGTCTGGAGGGTCATTTGTTAACGATCAATCGTGAGACATGTTCAAGTGGTCAAGTTGGGTGGGGAGATATTTTATATTGTGGGCCTAGATAGGACTATGTGGAAACATGATCATACATTTTCTTAACAGTGAGCCACCCTTCCTCAAGGGGGATTCTCCCACCCCTCAAAATCCTAAAGGATTTGTCCATATTAGTTTTGTTTGAAAAAATAACCAGAGGTAATGTTAGGGTCATGTGGTTGACGATGGTAATGATGGAAACCAATTATCAAATATGATCCATGATGTCCCTTAATTTTGAGATACCTCCATTAACATCAATTACCATGGTGTTTTCTTTTGTTTGGTGCATTAGTTGATCATACTACTCTTTAGAGAGAAAAAATATATGTTCATCCTAAGATATCGAAAAACCAAACTCTCTCATCCAAGTGATATTGTCCATGAATCCTTTGATGCTAGTGTGGGATTTTAGGACTTTTCCATTGAAATTTTCCATGAAGTTTGTCTTCTTTGGTAACATTACACATCCATGACTATTGTCATTATGTCCTTAATACCAAGGGAATCCAATCCTTCCATGGGAAATTTTTCAGCTACTTTCATGATGAAAATGGAGGCCAAGGCCTTGCTCTTAATTTCCCATTTGATATCATCAAAGTACTTGCAGACTTGGGAATATAGGCCATCAAATTCCATGTAGTGGCATAGTTGCTTCCTTAGAATGGGGAAATATTTATCAATAGTGCTCCCTATGCCACTCTTGATGGAGGCCATATTTTTCTCCGTCTTGTATTGTTCTTTTTCCTCCTCCTATCTAGAATTCCATTCAAGTGTATCCTATTGGGAACTAGCCCACTTGTGTTTAAGAATTACTAGTTTGTTTAGGGCCTTATCTAGCTTCTATCCCTACTTGTCTTCCTTCTTTTTGTCCAAGGATGAATTTAGAATCTTATATTGACTATCAACATATGAGTATGTTTCCTCCACTCCATAACACTTTTCATCAATTCTTTTATTCTTTATTTGAGTCCAATGGAGGAAAGGTATCCCGTGTATATACTTGTAATAGCTAGAGTAGGTTCCTCTATTTTCTTGTATGAGGAAGTTTTAACCTTTTAACCTACCAAATATTCCAATAATTTTTAATATATAATGACCATCTCCTCCCTCTTTTAAGAAAGTTGACAAATCCTCTATAATTAAAATCAATTGTGTATATAGGTTTATTCCTGAAGTTGTGGCCATCTTAGAACCCATTTTACTAGATATCAAAGAAGGATGTTAATTTTTATTCGAATCAATAACCCCAAGAAGCTTTCAAATCCATGAATACTTTAATCACTGCTAGTCATATTGTTGCAAAACCTTTTCTTCCTCCGAGTTTTAGTTGTATACAAATGCAATTGAAGAAGCCATTTCTATCATTTTGGGGCATATTAATGAAGGGTTCAAGAGGCCCATGGATTTCATGAGTCAAATTCTTACTAATCTATAAATAAAAAGGGTAATTTTCCAAGAAAAATATATTTTCTATGGTTATTTCCTTTGGAAATTTCCCTCACTACATCCTTGGAAAAGGAACTCAAGTCAAACTACCCCTATTGGTGGTCATGGACTCAGTGAAGATTATAGATTTGGTATATTTAGTAGGGTATTAGGAGATCATATCATGGAAAAGTTATAACTTTCTTATCCAAGACCTTGATCAAGGTTGTGTAGAGGAGTCAATTGTGTGGAGATGAAGTAAGGAGAAGGAAAGAATAAAGTAAGGTGATTAACTAGATGATCAATAACAAAAGACTTGGCAACAAAAATTTGATCAAAGGAATTGTAGCTCTAAAACCCACCCTAAAGATGGAAGGGAGTAAGGACCCAAAGAAACAAGAACCCTGACAACTCTATAAGTAAGTGTTTTAAATGTGAAATGATGAGGCATAAATCATATGAATTCCCTAAGAAGAAGAATGTTTTGAGGGGAGCTATATATCATGTGTATCCAGAGCATGTAGTAGAGGGAGCAGCCAGAGAAAAGGTATATTCAACAATGATTTGAAGATGTAGTTACAAATGAGCTCAGTGAGATGAATATGTAGTGACAGGAGTTACTGGAATAAGGATTTATTTTACCTAGTGTTTCCCTATAGGGTGTAAATTTTCTCTTTGTTAAGAACAAGGATGGAACCTTTTGCACTGGCATTGATTGTCACATATTGAACAAGGTCAATGTTAAGAACCATTATCCCTTGTCGAGGATTGATGATTTGTTTGATCAACTCAACAATAATAAGGTATTCTCTAAGTCATATATGAGATCGAGATACCATTAGATTAAGTTGAGGAAGCATGTATTATGAAGATGACCTTCAAAACTCATTATGGTCATTATGAGTTTTTGGTGTCTCCCTTTGGTATAAACAATACATCTATTGATTTCATGAGGTAGACGATTGATGCATTCATGAATTACTTAGGCATGTTTGTATTAGTATTTATTGATGACATTCTAATTTACTCAGAACGAATTAGAGCATGAAGAGCATTTGCAAATAATGTTGTGGACATTGAGGCAGAAAAACTTGAATGCTAAATTGAGTAAATGTAAATTTTTCAAAAAAGAAATTCAGTACTTAGTGCACGTCATGTCATAAGAAGGACTTATAATTGATCCTAAAATATCAAATTAATTTCAAATTAGAACACTCAACAATTCAGTTGAAGTTAGAAGTATCTTGGGATTGGTGGGTTATTATAGAAGGTGTGTTAAAGGTTTCTCCAAGATTGTGGTACCCTTATCCTAGTTACAATGAAAAGGAGAAACATTTATCTAGACAAAGTGAAACACCTTCTTTTCCCCTAGCCTATAATTATAACTGTGTCTTAGAGTTGTGGAAAAAATATTTGCCAATTTTAAGACTAGAACGAACAATTATGAACATTGTAAATGTATTTTGTTCAATTAATGAAAATGCTTCAAACAACTCACTGAATGGTGGAGCACTAGTACTAGACATGATACTGTGAGTGGAAACTAGTGGGGGTTTTGGGGGATTACCTTTCCTTCCAAGTAGTTAACCTTCATCGAAGAGCCATATTTCCAAAATTTCCAAAGTTCAAATTTGAAATTTAAATATTTTCCCTCTTTTCCTATTTCCCAAAAATTAGTTAATGTATGGGGTTTGGTAGTTGAGAAACCAACCACCCATGATAATGGAGGTATGGAGAGATGACTAGGACATTGAAAAATATTAACCAATGGTATAGTAAGTACCTACCTCATTTTCCACGAGAGCCACAAATTCCTTTGCCTAAAGCAAGAGAAATGGAAAACCTTCTTGAGGAAGAAAAGAGAACACACAGGGGTGTGAGGGGGGAAAGTTTTTCCAAGATTGTGGAAGTACCCACGAGCCAAGAGAAGAAAATTCATGAGTGGACTCGTTGCTGAAATTTTACAGGTAAGCATGACGCGAATTAGCTGCCAGAAAATGTGCCAAAGGATACCAAACGCAAGTTGGGTCAATCACTAAGTAATTAAACTTGCTAAAGCTTGATTTGGACTACTGAAAATAGGAAGAGAAACATTAACCTAACCTAGGAAAAGAGGGCCACAAATTTGTATGTTGGCTGGGAAAGGAAACCAACACTAAGAGGGGAAGGCGTTGAGGGACTACATAGGGAGTGAAGGGACTCCCTTGTGCAAAGTGAAGGCATATGTGAAATTATTGGAGCCCCTAGGATTGGTGGGTACAAATTGATTTATGTCGTTTGGTTTCATGTGAAGGAGAGTGGTATTCACACCCATTAAATTCCTTGAGAAATTGGGTTTCCCTGTGGTATCAAGGCTTGCCTAGGGGGTGGCCTATTGCAAAAAGATTGATGTGCAACAATGCCTATGGTTGGGTGGAAAATAGATCACCCTTAGTTAGTTGTTTGGACAACAGTTTTCAATAGATGTCTTCCATCTATGTTCAATAAATTCATATGCATGATTAGATTTAGAAATCTAAATGTTTATGGGGAAAATCATGTTGGTAAAAAACTTATGTCTTGTGTTTCTTGTGTGAATGATGATTCTATTTAGATGGCCTATGACATGAAGTTCACTGACTAAAATAAAAGAGTCTCGAGAAATTTTACTTTGTTTTTCATGTGTATAACACGATTAATCTTGCTAGTCATTACTCTTCGAATTCATGTTATGGTTATAGAAATATTGTGATTGATTTATGAAAGTTACCAAGTTCAAACTCTTGGAACTAAGTGATATGCGAGAATCTATAAATTATGAAAGTGGGAAATTAGTGTGTGCATGTGCCATGTGCATATAAACACATGTCATTTAATGTTCATGATATCACCCACATTTGTAATTTGACACTGAGGGAGCCAAGCAAAATAATTTATTTATGCCTAAGATAAATAATTCATCCTCCAATCAACATTTACAAGAGCTCCTCACCCATGATTGGACATGCCCTTACCTTGGCACCTTGAATCACCACTTCCATCAGCTCATGGAGGTTCCCTGAGGCCTGGAGTATATCCCTCTTATAGAGTTTGTCTTGGATTTTGATGCGCATAGAAAACACCTAGTGGTTTCCTGAATTCTAGTTCGAGTGGAATGGAAATCCAAAGAGAATTCTCAGGCATAGGTATAGTGCCAAGATCGATATTGAGATCCCCATCATATACTTACTGAAAATGAACCAATTAAGGTGAATACGACTCAATTTTCAAACCCGTGGCAATGAGTCTCTGAATCGACACTTGAAATTTCGACCTCAGAATTTTGAATCCCTAGCCACCCCATGCTATCGATGTTTGGAATTAAATAATTTCATTGGTGTCTGGTGAGGATGTGTCCCATAAGGGATGAAAAATGTATCTCATATCGGAGAATTGGACTGCTTCGATGCTTAGTATTTGTATTCATTGGTGCCTTGAGGAGTGAAACCTCATCAACTAGCTCGCCCATAAACATGGTACACATAGGTGCCACATGTACACGATATGTAACCTTGAGGGAAATCCTTGATATTTGTTAGAATTTGCAAATGCGGAAACACAAATATCACATAAGAAAATCAATAGAAATGGAGACAAGAAACACAACAATTTACGTGGTTCACCCAAATGTTGGGCTACGTTCACCAAGCATAGGTATTGGTTGTCTTATTATTCAGCTAATGGAGATTACAACAGGCTCACACTCATCTCTCTCAGCTCAACCTCTACGGGCATACACCAATTTATAACAATGTACATTAGAAACTGATTATTAAATGTAATCTCATCCATATTCTAACTTGGTCATATTGGTTACAACCAACGATGGATTATAGGATCTAAAATCCTATTCATGGAAGAATTTGTTGTCACCAGTTTCCAACAATCTCCACCTTGAAAACAATTAACATGATACCTTGCTCTTTCTTTGTTCATCACCTTTTCTGCAAGCCAAGAGAAGCCAAGCACCATTGTAGCTTCTCTAACAATACTGGTTTTTTGAACATGTATGCGCAGTTCTCTTTTGTATGCACTTTCTCAAGGGAGACTCCACCTTCATCAATGACCTATCTTACAAAATGGTACTTGATAGGTATATGTTTTGTTTTACTATGATAGGCTGGATTCTTAGCCAAGTGAATAACACTTTGACTATCACAAAGTAACTTTACTTTGTCCTTCATCCTTCCAAACTCACCAAAAAAACCTTTCAAACAAATTGCCTCTTTGCAAGCATGTGAAGTAGCTACGTATTCTTCTTTTGTAGTGGATAAAGTGACAATGTTATGTAGCTTTGACATCCAACTAATAGCTCTGCCTGCAAGAGTAAAGACATACCCTAAAGTCAACCTTCTCTTGTCCAAATCACTTGCAAAATCAGAATCAACATATCCACAGACTGATTCACAACCATTGTTATAGGTGATACAGTAATCACTTGTGCCCCTTAGATACTGAAGCACCCATTTCCCTACTTCCCAATGCTCTTTACCTGGATTTTCCATAAACCTGATGACAAACCCAACTGCATGTGAAATGTCTGGCCTTGTACTAACCATCGCATACATTAGACTTCATATTTCATTAGCATATGGTATTCGAGACATATATTCCTTTTCTTCTTTTCTACTAGGACATAAAATTGAAGAAATATTAAAATGGGAAGCCAAAGGGACTAAAAATGGTTTCACATCATTCATACCAAACCTCAAAAGTATCTTCTCAACATAATTCTGTTGTGACAACCAAATCTTACCATTTCTCTTGTCTCTAAATATCTCCATGCCCAAAATCTGCCTTGTTTCTCCTAGATCTTTCATATCGAACGTCCTAGCCATCTGAGCCTTTAACCTATTGATCTCAATTATGCTTTTGCTTGCTAAAATCATATCATCAACATACAATACTAAGATAATGAATATGCCATTATTCAATTTCTTAAAGTAGACACAAAGATGATACTCACTCCTTGTATAATTATGGCTCACCATGAAAGAGTCAAATTTCTTGTACCATTGTCTGGGCGACTGCCTCAGACCATACAATGATTTCTTGAGCCTGCAAACAAATTTCTTGTTGCAATTCTGAATGAATCCTTCCGGTTGTTCCATGTAAATTTCTTCATCCAAATCTCCATGTAAGAAAGAAATCTTAACATCTAGTTGCTCTAACTCCAAATCAAGCAATGCAACTAATGCTAACACAATTCGAATTGAAACAGTCTTTACAACTGGTGAAAAAATCTCATGAAATTCAATAACTTCTTTCTGAGAATATCCTCTCACAACCAGCCTTGCCTTGTACCTTTCCACCTTATCATCAACACCCTTCTTCAACTTGTAGACCCACTTGCAACCTGCATTTTTCTTGTTTCTTGGAAGTTCTACCAGGTCCCATGTAGCACTCATCTCTAATGCTTTCATTTCATCCTTCATCGCTTCTTTCCATTTATCAATGTTTGAACCCTTCACATATTCATGATGGCATGAAGGTTCATCATCATCAGTACTTAAAGAAACTGATGAAACAAAATCATCATATCTTCTTGGAGGATTTCTGACTCGTGTAGACCTCCTTAGGGAAGTTTGTGGCTCATCCACAATATGTTGATTGTCATCATCAACCATGTCTTCCTCTACTGCAGGAGACTCTTCATGAACATCTTCTGAAACTTGTTCATGTTCACCTTCATTAGTTTCAAACTGAATTTGTTGATACTTTGGTGCTTCTTCCTGTTTCATTTGAACATCTACATTCGATTTGATGAGAGATGATTCATCAAATATTACATCTTTGTTAATGGTGATATTGTGGGCAATAGGATCCCACAACCTGTACCCCTTAATACCATCACCATATCCATCAAATATAATCCTTTTTTATTTTGGATCTAATTTAGAATGTTGATGTTTCAGGATTAGAGCATAGGCATCACAACCAAAAACTTTAAGATTATAATAATTACAATGGTGACCTGTCCATACCTCCTTAGAAATTTTGCATTCTATTGTTGTTGATGGTGATCGATTCACCAGATAACAAGCTATAGATACTGCTTCTTCCCATAGTTCCTTCTGCAAATTAGCATTACAAAGCATACTCCTTGCTCTCTCTAGAAGAGTCTTGTTTATGCGTTCAACAACTCAATTTTGCTGAGGAGTATAGGCAGTGGTTTTATGCCTATCGATGCCAAATTCCTTGCAATAATTCTCAAACTCCATTGACGTAAATTCACCACCAATATCAGTTCTTAAACATTTAATGGATCTACCAGTGCTCTTTTCCACTAAAGCTCTAAACTTCTTGAAAAATGTAAATACATCAGCCTTACTCTTTAACATATAGATCCACACCTTCCTAGAGAAATCATCTATAAAAGTTACAAAATATGATGATCCTCCATATGAAATAGTAGGGGATGGTCCCCAAACATCAGAATGGATATAATCAAGGATTCCTTCACTGGTGTGTCTTCCGGTTTAAAATCTTTGCCTATTATGTTTTCCATAAATACAATGCTTGCAGAAATCTAAATTTAAAGACTTTAGACTAGGAAGTAACTTATGACCAGTTAATACCTTTAATCCTTGTTCGCTCATATGACCCAACCGTTGATGCCACAGTCAAACAAAATCACTGTCGTTCTCAGATACCGTTGTCACATGATCTGGTTAAGTCCTCCCTTCTAATAGAAACAGGTTACCAACCTTCTTTCCTTTCATAACCAGTAGAATTCCTTTATAGACCTTCATAAGTCCACCTTGAACAATAGTCTTGTAACCTCCTGTGTCTAAGACTCCCAAAGAGATTAGGTTCTTCCTAAGATCAGGTACATGTCTTACATTAGTTAGTAATTTAATAGTTCCATCAAACATCTTAATTCGAATGCTACCAATTCCCACAACTTTAGATGAAATATCATTTCCCATGTAAAACTACTCCATCATCTATAGACTGGTAAGTAATAAACCAGTGTCTATGAAGGCACATGTGGTTTGAAGCGCTAGAATTTAATAACCATTGTTGATCATGACACGAACCAATACTAATTGATAAAACTTCATCAACCATACATGAACCTGTTTCAGTTGTGTTTGCTTCCTTCGTCTCTTTTGGATGGTCTTCTTTGGAGGCTTGTTGTCGCTTCCAACAATCCTTCTTCAGGTGTCCAGATTTTCCACAAAACTAGCACTTAAGATTTCTCTTTCTTCCCTTCGACTTTGACTAAGAGAAATCCCTTTGACCGTGTCCTCTTTCTTTAGGTCTGCCTCTGATCACCATCGCCTCAGATGTAGAGGTTTCTAGATTTGATTTCTTCCTTGTTTCCTTAGACGGTAAAGCTCCAACAGTATCATCAAACTCAATACTTTCTGTTGAAATGAAGCTAATAGAGGTAACAAAGTGATCCCATGATGCGGGCAAATAACACAATAATGTAATTTTCTTATCTTCAGATTCGAATTTCAATCCCATGCTAGTCAACTGAACAAAGAGAGTATTAAATGTATTCAAATGATCAGCTATATTCGTACCTTCCTTCATGCACAAACTGTACAATTATCTTTTCAAGAATATCATGTTCGTCAAGGATTTTTTCATGTATAGCCTTTCCAACTTCGTCCACAAACCTGTTGTTGTCTTCTCTGAGACAATATTGAACAGAACTTCATCAACCAAACATAGGTGCATGGCACTCAATGCTCTTGCATCCATCTCATCTCAGTATTCATCTGTTATGGATGTGGGTTTTTAAACTTTTCCCAAAAGAGCCTTCACCATGCCTTGTTACACGAGTAGATCGTGCATCTTAACCTTCCAGATCTCGAAATTGTTCTTGCCATTGAACTTCTCAATTTCGAACTTAGCACTCTGCATCTTTTTCATTAGAGGAAACATAAAAAACAAACACTGTTGCTTGTAATAACCAAGGCCCTTTCAAAAAATATGTGGAAGAATAATGGTAAATTTTTTTAATAAAAAACCTTGAAAACATATCCACCCACATGACTTGACATTTGTTTTTAATTAAAAACACTCCTCTACCTTTACATATTATAAATTTTAATTCCAAAATATAATAAGATCTTTCCACTTTCATATAAAACTATACCTCCACCTTTACATATTATATTTTAATTCCAAAATATAATAAACCTTTCCACTTTCCCCATACCTTAAATTTTGCAAACAAGAAAATCATACGAGTGTGTTATAAATGAGATCGACGCTCCTTGGAATATTTAAGGGAAGCACGAGTTTGAAGGTGGAGCGCTCCTTGAGTGTGGAGGTGGGAGCGCTAACGCTCCTTGGCTATGAATGGGGGAGTGTAGGCACTCTCTTTATGCAGTTAGTCTGGAACCAATCAACAACTGTGTAATTCACGCCTACTTCGGCACTCCCATCCAACAAGGTTCCCAACACTGATGCCAAAATCAACGCTCCCTTCCAATCTTCCAGCGATCGGAGAACAATAAACAACCTAAAAATTTCAGCAAAGTCTTTCCAGTCTGCAGCCTCCTCATGAAATTTGAATAATGTGTGGCCTCCTTAGCTCTGATACCACTTGTTAGAATTTGCAAATGCAGAAACACAAATATCACATAAGACAATCAATAAAAATGCAGATAAGAAACACAACAATTTACGTGGTTCACCCAAACGTTGGGTTATGTCCACCAAGCATAGGTATCGGTTGTCTTGTTATTCAGCTAATGGAGATTACAACAGACTCACACTCATCTCTCTCACCTCATCCTCTATGGGCATATATCAATTTATAGCAATGTACATTATAAACTGATTATTAAATGTAATATCATCCATATTCTAACTTGGTCGTATTGGTTACAACCAACGCTAGATTATAGGATTTGAAATCCTATTCATGGAAGAATTCGTTGTCACCAGTTTCCAAAAATATCTATGAGAGGTAGTATTTTCATGTTCAGGGCTCATAATCAAGTGTAATGATAGTAAATGGAAAGCTCTTGCAGAGCAACATTGAATGATAAATGCATATGTGGAAACAAAATTGTATTTAAGAAAAGTAGCATAGTGGAAATTATTAGAATCCCATTCACCCCACCAGCGTAATGAAGATTAGGGGTTGGGTGTGTTATAGGTAGTATCAGAATTGTGGTTCAAACACTAGACCTAAATGGGCTAGAGGTTGACCACAAAGGAAAGAATTTTCAGAATGAAGGTTTTTCTGGAATTAAATTATTCTCTTATAAGAAATATTTCTATGAGAAATTATTGTTGTAGTATTTGTTACTATGCATATTCATATTCCAAGGCTATCATGAGCATGTTTACATTTTCTACACTAAAATATCACCTATCATCTGCACAAGTTTCAAGTTTCCTTGAGATAGTGTAAATAGAATTTGTAATTTATTGAAGGAAATGATTGTAGATTTATTTTCAAAATTCTCACAACAGAAAATTATGTCTTTTTCCTTATTTTTACTCTAAAATATTAAAGGAATAAATCTCTAGCCATGTGCATTTATGTTGAACTAGAATGATTCCTAAAGGAATTTAATTACGTTGATATACACTAACAACAAATTCTGACTGTGCATAGTAGCAGGAGCAGAGTCTTGATTTTGGGGTTGTTGTAGGCCAATGAAAACCTTATCAAGGCCAAGTTTTTGTATGCATCTCGATTATATGATTAGATAGCATTTCCTTTTTATTTAAACACTTAGAAGACATGTTGAAGTGAATAAAATAGCAATAGAATGGTACAAAATGACATGGAAGAGACCTCACCTATTAGAGATAAGGAATCATGTGAGAGGAGGGCTCTAGAAACTTCTCCAAACTTGGCAGAGACAGTTAGAAGTATGAACATTGAAATTTGGAGCTACAAATATGATAATGAGAAGCTCATTACAACACAAGAGAAGTAGACATAGTTGAATGTGGTAATTCTACAAAGCTTGTTTGAAATATAGAAGCATTTCCAGTAAGGGCTAGCTACCAGTAATGCAGGAAGACATCACTCCAAAAAGCTACAAATCCCATAATAAATCCAAAAGCATGGGCCAACACTTAGAAACACAGGGAAAATTTCCTCAAGGAAAAGGAACATGAATACCAAGAGGGACCCATCTGGTGAGGAATTTTCAAGATATTCCTCTAGTGAGAGGACCACCACTTCTGAAATATTTTCCATCAATGAGACTATTTCAGGTACCCATAAGAAAATAAGGAAGAGATGCTCCAAGAGCACCCATATGAGGAATTAAAGAAGGAAAAACCACCCACATTTGATGGAGAAATAAAGAAAGGTGAGGAAGTAGAGGCATGGCTACTAGTATTGAAGAAATATTTCCAAGTGCACAACTACTCAAGGAACA